>SNQJ01S0021559.1:92575-103314 GCA_010110895.2 Picea sitchensis
ATTCGCCATACAATATATACAATGTTTTTAGGTATTCCGTAGATACCAAAACCCTAATCCCTTAATCCGGGATTAATTTACAAATCAGCTAAAAATAGCAAAATCCGCTAAAAATAGCAAAAACCGCCCAAAAAAAATAATTTTTCGAGGCGTTGCCCCGAACCCCATCGGCCCCAGGCTACGCCCGGTGCCGAATGCTGCGCGTACTCGGGGCGCTGCCCCGAACCCCGTCGGCCCCGGGCTACGCCCGGTGCCGAACGCTGCGCGTAACCAGGGGGGGCATACCTGCCCCCCCCTGGGACCCCCCTAGGAAGCGCCCGGCGCAACGGCAGAGCCCTAAATGAAGGGATCGTCAGACGCAGTCGTCGTATCTGACGCACCCACACACACACACATGCAAAGAATATAACACATACCCAACAAGTCCAAGCCGAAGGTGATGGATGCTGCTGCTGCTGACAAGACAAGTCTGATGATAGAGAAGAAAGATGGGCCCTCCAGGGCCATGCTCAGGTCAATCATGCTCTTGGTACTCCATGTCTAGGACCTGTGGGCCTCGAGACATGATCTCCTAGTTATCCCTAGAAAATCGGGGATAACAAGGGGGAATGACAGGATGCCCTAGCAAGCTTGTGTCCATAGGTTTTGAGTTGCCACTGGGGGGATTTTTGAAAAGCCATCGTCCGTTCCCGTCATACATACCACTTTCCATCTTATTTCCCGCTCACCCATCCCGTTACATTGGTCTGGGCATAAGGTTAGCCAATCATTTAGGGGTTGTACCTTACCTTGTGGGAAGAATGGGCTAAAGCCTTGGGGGGTAAAAGCAGCTGACAATAAAAGCCTAAGAAGAAAACCTCGAGATGCTTTGCCCAGGGATCCTCGAGAAAGCAATAAAAAGCTTCTTAGCAAGAAATAGAGGGACCTGTAAAAAATAAATCAAGACCTAGTTGAGGGATGGGGGGTCTCATCACAAGCCAGCCCATTAGGTCCATGGGTGCCTAACGGTATGACACTACCAGGAGCTGGTTACCACACTAGGGTAGTGGCTCTTGGTTGCATGGGCAAGAGAAAGGGGGTCTCATCACGAGCCAACCTTCTCATTTCCGTGAAAGTACTTGTGGGTAACATTGCCACCTCTGGTCACCAAGCCAAGGTAGTGTCCCTTGACTAGCATCTTGAAAGAAAAAGAAATAAAAAGATAAAAAAACAATAAAACAAGACTTGGTTAGAGGATAGGGGGTCTCATCACGAGCCAACCTATTAGGTCCATGAGCATCTAGCGGTATGACACTACCCGCATCTGGTCACCACGCCAAGGTAGTGGCTCTTGGTGGCATAGCCAAGAGAAAGGGGGTCTCATCACGAGCCGACCTTCTCATTTCTGTGAAACGCTTGTGGCTAACATTGCCATCACTAGTCACCAAGCCAGGGCAGTGTCCTTTGACTAGCATCTTGGAATAAAAAGAAAAGAATGAAGGCATGAATGGGCTTGGAAACATTGCATCCATGATAGGTGCAACTCACCCTCCACAGAGGCACCCATCGGTAAGCCATCCCTGCTATCACTGCACCTTTTGCCCAGGCATCCCCATCCACCTCACCCACTTGCATGACTTGGATTTAATCCTTTCCAGAAACATCCCTTTTCCACTAGACACTAGCCCAATAGGACGTCCTGACACCTCCTCCAAACTTGCATTGCAGAGTTGTATAATGTCCTTGAGCACTAGACCAGGGTAAAGGGGTTTTATGCACATGTTTAATAATATTGATGATGAGATGTGATTGACATTGCTATGATCCCTATGACTTATGAGCCCCTGGAGGGCGTAGTTGTTGATGTGCAAGATCATGCCCGAAGGACAGGTACCATGTTGGACAGGTACACATGGGGAGATGATTAGTTTGGACCTCCATGGGGCTAAAGAGCCCACCAGATGGATGCTAAGACCCCAGTAGGGGGCAGAGACAGGGCAGAGTGTTTGTACCAGGGAAGAGCAAAATAATCCACCAGAGGCAACTGAGAAGACCTGTACCTAGGGGGGTTGAGCTCTCTCCACAGGAACGTTGGCCTTGGAAGGCCCAGGACGTCTCCCAGGACGTCACCCAACAGTATGGACGTTTTGGGAGGCAGATATGGCAGTCTTGGCATGTGTGGCAGTTTGGAGAAGCCCAAGGAGGGATAATGTCTTGCTCCAGGAGGCTGCATATGCCCTAAAGGGGCTAACTTCACCCTAGAAAGGGGATGACATCTCACTATTGCTTGATTAGGGTTTTAATTTATGACATTTAATGTAAAACAATATGATTTTTGTATTTTGGCCTTGTCGGCCTTTTAATGACCTAAAATGTAATTTAGGTCATTAGTATGCTATATATTGAGGGTTTTTGCCTTCATATTTTGGATGGGATCTTTGACTCACTCATTAGTGAGGTCTAAAATTTGCGCCCTTCTTAGGGTTATTGGCTGAAATATTGAGGCGCACTTGTTGAAGGAAGATTTTACTTGGCATTTTTGGCATTTCTCTTGGTGGAAGGTGTTACAACTAGGGTTTTGCTACATGGTTTCTTGGTTTATGTAAGTGAATTTCTGCAAACACTTCTTAATTGAATGGTTTTAGTTTCATTTACTTGCATATGTTATTATATTTTGCTGAATCAAACCTTAGGTGACAAGCACTAGTTAATGTCCTTGTCTCATGTCCCCATCAAGATTTTGAGCCATTTGATTTGTTGAAGAGGATGGAGCCTTGCCATAGCAACACTTTATCCATGTTCTTCTAGCTAGCCGTTTTTCCTTATTGTTTGAGCTAAGAAGGAGAAAACGCACCAAGGTCTAGGTCTCTACACCTTGGTGAGCTGATTTTCCCTAGGGTTTGCCTAATGAAGCCTTGCTTTAGCAACATATCACTTACAAACTCTCTTGTCTTAGCCTTATTCAATCATTGTTCAAGCTAGCCGTTTTCTGCCATTGAGCTAAAGAAGGAGGAGAGAGCACTGAGGCCTAGGGTTTCTACACCAAAGTGAGCCTCTCTCCCCTAGGGTTTCATCTTTGAGGCCTTGCCATAGCAACACCTGAAAGTTTAACACTCTTGTCTTTAGTTTCACCATCATCACTTAGTCCTTCGGCCCTTGCGTCCTCTTTTGACTCCATATACCCTATGAGCGCACTGATCTAAGGCCTTGTGTATTGAGTAACTTGATCATAAAACAAACTTCCAATACTTTGAACAAACCCTAATTCTTACTAACACTAGCCTAAACTAATCCTACTAACCATATTGCTGTTGTCATCTTTCTATGCTATAAACACCTATATGCAGCGTTTACTTTATCTTTGAAGCAATTGAATGATTGGTTAAGGCATTGTTTATAAAATGTTGATATTGTTACATTGAATGCCAAGGTTTTCTTTAGCATTTATTGAGAAGTGATATTGTAATCATTCCTATTGTGTAAACATTGATTTACTTCGTCAATATTATCGCTCAATTGCTTATTATCAGAAAAGTCATTGATTATATGAAGTACTAACCAACAAGCAAGCTTGCACATATAGTTTCTTGTTGCTTTGTCTCGGGCAGGTACTCCTTTCTTGGTTATAAGCCGGACTTTCTGATCAGGTGGTGACTTGTGAGGGGGAGTATTATCACTTAGCCTTGCTAAACCCTTTGCCTTCTCAAAACCCCAGGTCACCGGGGACGTCTCCCCTGGGCCTTACCTCCGTAAACAGAAAGAACCTTCCCATTGAGGTGATAGTGGGTGGGATTGGTTCAGTTACGCCAGTTTGACCTCTTTTTATCAATCTGTTATCCTAACTACAAACTGTGCGATAGCACAGAACTCCTAGTGCTCTGTACTGAACTCTGGCACTCCAGTCACAATCTCCCTCAGTATCCACAGAGCCTCATGATGCAAATGGGCCATCCTCCTATGCCATAGCTCACAAAGATCACTGCCGCTGGTAGTATGATACAATGCAGTAGCTGGTTGAAACATGATCTTGTACAACTTCTCTTGTTGAGTCCCAATCACTTTGGCCGAAGTGATAGTGGACCCCTTGGGAAATAGGAGCACCTGTCCATCACGGAACAACACCTCATATCCCCTCTCCTCAATAGTAGAAACTAAAATCAAGTTCTTCTTCAAGCCAGAACATATAGGACATCTCTCAACAACATGGGAGGTAGAGACTCCCTCTGAAATGATATTGTCGCACTACCAACTGCCTTGACCACCCAGTCATCTCCAAGCACTACATCAAGATCACCAATCTATGTAAGATCTATCAAATGCTCACGAACATCTGTCATGTGGCGGGAGGCACCACTATCAATATACCAAACATTGGAATGAGTGGCTCTAGTGGATAGACACACCACTAAGGAAAACTCCTTATCGAACCTGGTGGAAAACTCCTCCACCTCTGCTGAAGCTACTGTCTGCTTCTTCTTCTTATTAGGACACTGTCCTGCATAGTGCCCAAACTTGTGACATGCAAAGCACTTGACTTTGCTCATGTCCGTCTTGCCATCACTCTTCGGTTTGTTTCCTCCCATAGGACCTTTTTGAATTTCTTCTTGCTGTTAGCAGCAAGAGCCAAATTCTCCTCATCATGACCAACAAATGAACTTCCATGCACATAACCTTTCCAGGTTTCCTCCTAAACAAAGTCATCTCAAAGATGTTCCCACTTGGGAAGAATCTCCCTAGCCACAATGCCCTCAACAAAAACAACCCATTGTTTGGTCACCCCATTCAATGCTGTCTTCACAAGTTCACTGTCAGCAATGGCCTCCCCAACAACTCCAGGTTAATCTTTCACCCGTGTCAACCTGGTAAGATATGTGACCACATTTTCAGCCTTGGTCATTTTAATGCTTTTCAATTTCTCTCTCAAAACTATCTTCCAGTTCTCATTTGTACTTTGATACAACTTCGTCAAGGACTCCCACATCTCATAGGCATTTGTCTTCCCTGTCACATAAATAATCAAATGGTCCTTGGTGGCATCAAGGATGATTCTTTTAGCCTTTATACTCTTCCTGGTGTAGGCTGCTAGAAGAGTAGGATCTGTAGATACATTTACTGGGTTTGTTGTGGAGTTCTCAACAATGTCCCACAACTCATTCTCCTGCAGAATCAAAATCATTCTCTCCTTCCAAGCACCAAAATTTACTGCCCCATCAAGTCTGTCCTCAACCCTTAAACCAATAGCCATTGACCCTTCTCAACTGAAAATAAAAATTCCAAAATCTGTCCGGTGAAGTAGCTTCTATCCTCTTCTCTGTCTTGCTGATTTAAATCTGCACTTTCCTTTAACTCAGCTCTGATACCATGTAAATTTTCAGACCCCACCCAGTTTCAAGTCTCGCTGATTTTTATCAATGTTTAATGACCAAAACCCATATTTATGACAACCATAAATACTCAGCAAATAAACAATATTTCAGAATTGAAACATGAGGATTTTGAACAACATTTAATGCAGAAATAAAATTATATCAGCAACACCATATTCAGAAAATAAAATGCACAGGGATTTTTGGTCTAACAGTGACCCTGGAAAAACCCACAAGGGGAAAACCAGTGAGAGAGGGATTTTATTATTTCAGAGCTTTGAGAAAATGTCTTTTACAACAATCATTAATTTCAGAACTAAATACAGACTTATCTCGAAAACCGTGCCAAGTTTCCACTTCGAAATCTGAGCCAAACTCTTTGAAATTCGTGCCCGAATTTCCTATACATGTGCATAGGTCAACTCCTCGATTTCTGTGCCCCTTGTTGTACGGATACCTCAAAATTCATGCCAAAAGTTGCAGCACAAATTTTGTGCAATAAATGCCCGTACGACCACCTAGGAAATCATGCCCATCTCTGAGAAAAAACACATAGAATTCACTCTTTGATTTTTGTGCAATAATATAGTAGTACGACCTTCAAAATCCGTATGGTACGACCTCAATAAATGTGTTGTACTCTCTCCTCGAAAATTGTGCCAATGTTCAGCTATATGGTCTGCTCAAAATCCGTACAGTACGACCTCCATTAGCCGCTGTACTCTCTCCTTGATTTGCGTTCATAAGCTTGCCTTGGAATGCATGCCCTAGAAGCAAAATTGCTCCTCTCTTAGTCTACTTGACTTCTCTTTTCCAACTCTCTCAAAAATGCTTCAACAACCCTCAAAGGGTGTGCCCTCCTTACCCTAATCAGCTCAATGAAGAGAAGGTGAAAGGTCATCTCATCCAATGGTTGAGATTAGACGAGATGAATGGTGGAGATTAAATCATTTAAGTCACCCACCTTCCCTAAGTTCAAAAAGTCACTTTTAATTTACATCTCATAAATTAAATGACTAGGGTCCACATTAGGCACTTTCTCATCCCTTAGGCGCCTAGGTGATGAGAAACACTTGCATAGGTACTTTTTAATTATTTTTAACATAAAATCCTAAAAAATTATCATTTAATTTTTATTGGCTTTAATACTTAGATTAAATATTTCACTTAATGAACTTTCTTGACTCTTCTAGCAAGTTCATGAAAGGGGAAATAGAGTAAAGTGAAGAAGATAAAAGGAGTTGAGGTGAAGGGGGAGGACATACATTGAGTTGAGAGAGTAGAGGGCAATTTGGCTGAGGAAGAGGGCGAACTTGGCAGCTGTGAGAGAGGCCAAATTTGTGTAGGCTGTACAACAACAGAGAGGGCCGTACCAGGCCGTACAACAACAACTGAAGGAGGCCGTACAACAACAGGTGGACAGGTTGAGTTCAGGGCCAAGTTGAGTGAGGCCGTACAGAGGCCGAGTTGGCTGGGTCGTACATGCTGAAAATAGCTGGGCTGTACAACATTGTTTGGCTGGGTTGAACTGTCAAAGAAAGAGCAGATTTCTGGCTGTAAGATTTTTGAATATTTTTGCTGCTATAATTTTCCTCTGAAGCCATAATAAAATCCCCTCTAAGCTGGTTTCCCTCACATTGGGGTTTCCATGGAAATCACTGTGTTAATTGTGTGTGCTTAGTTTCATTTTTTCTGTTGTGCATTAGAGTTTAAACTCAACTGTATTTTCTGTGCATAAATTTCAGATTGTAGTTATATTTCTCTGTTATAATTTATTGGCACTTAAAATATGTATGCTAGGTGATAAAAATTAAACATGGTATTAGAGCTCAACCTTTGAATACTAAAACCAAGTCGATTTCAGGTACAAACCAAGAGTAAAAACCAGCAGAGGAGATCGAACTTCCAAGGACGACGAGTGAGCTAGGGCAACAAAAAGATGGCAAATGTAGGGTTAAGATTTGTAGACATTGGAGGGTGCTTCTAACTTCAATCCATGGAGAGAGCGCATAGCTTTGGTGCTAGAAGAGAAGGGGTTATGGGGTGAAGGACCATATCATTCCTCACCTATTAGGAAAGAAGACAACCAAGGAGATGTGGGAATCACTGACCAATATGTACCAATCAGATAACTAGAGCAGAAAAATGATGTTTAGAGGGAAACTCAGGAGCACCAAGATGGCTAGGGGAGATACTGTTGCATACTACCTCACCAAGTTCACTCATATAAGAGATGAGCTGGCAGAAGTAGGGGAAGTCGTGGATGAGACTAAGCTGGTGAGAACATCCTTGAATGGCTTCACCAAGCAGTGGGATGTGTTTTTCTGAGTAGTGGCACGGGAGAAACTTCCCAACTGGGAAAGGTTGTGGGACGACTTCACTCAGGAGGAGCTGCGAGTTGGGACCGTTATCCCTATTTTGTTGATAACTAAGGAGATGATGTCTCGAGGCCCTCATATTGCAGATATGGAGTGTCGAGAGACTACATGACCAACAATACCCTTTGCACTGATGGAAAACCCACTCACCAGCACAGGTGGTCACAAGTTTACAGATGGCATCCACCACACTAGTTGGCTTCTGGAAGTCAGTGGGCCTTGCTCCATGAGGTACAAGTCAGTATTATGGTGAGTATCATTTCAATACCTAAGCCATTTGATTATGTTGTATCTTGGATTTTCTCTAGATTTCATGATATGTGCTTGGACATTATAACTTTTTCCCTGCTTCACCTTGGTGGTTGACATTGTGCCCTAGTAAGTGGTCTTCTTTGGGAATGGGTTTGCTACTGGGAAATCCCTTAATGAGCCATTGTACCGTTCCTGACCATACTTACCCTTTTCCATCATTATTCCCCTCTGTTTCCTTATATCTTGGGATTTTAGGGTGTATTGACCCAAGAAGGGGTTGTCCCTCATTCTATGGGAAAAAGGGGCTCAAGGCCTAGAGGAGTTGGTGTTGGGTAAAAGATAAAATCCATATATGAACCTTCTAAATGCTTCGCCCAGGGATCACCCAAGAAAGCAATAAAACACTTATCTTTGAATAAAAGGGGACCCATAATATAATAAAGAAATGCTTGAATGATAGACTGAAGAATCAAAGGTCTCATCACGCGTCGACCTATCACGTCCATGGATATCTAGTGGTATGACATTGTCATTATCTGGTCACCAAGCCAAGGCAGTGACCCTCAATTGCATGGCTGAGAGAATGAGGGTCTCATCACGAGCTAGCCTTCTCATTTCCATTAAGTATTTATGGGTGACATTGCCACCACCTGGTCACCACGCCAGGGTAGTGACATTCAATCTCTCCTTATGCTGTTATGAAAGAAAATATAAAGAAAGAAAGATAAAAGGCAAATAATGGGCTTGGAAAAAGTGCATTGCGGAAGAAGGTACTGTTGCCGTCTTTATACACACTTGCAAACGTGAGCTAAGTCCTGCTCACTTAGTGTGTCCTCGGAGGCACAATGCCTAGGTTCATAGCCCACACTGTCACTTTGACTTAAATTTCTTCCATCTAGACTAACTCCTAGCGAAGCCAAGGGGGGTAGACCCTAGTTATTAGATAAGATTTACGATTAAGTGTTCTAGGAGTTGGTTTTAAATAGTTTAAAGGTTAAGGGGAATCTAGCCTAGGATGTCAGTCAGCAAATGCAAGATGCAACTATCTAAGTATGAGAGTCGGACCTTTTCCTAGGGCAACTAAGACTAGTGGCTAAGATTGGACAATGGGGTCAACTAAGTTAAGGGGATGTTCGTTACAAGACAATTCCAAGTTACAAAGATTACAAATTATAACAAGATAGATGCAACTAGATACAAAGAAAATCTAAGATATACAGATTAAGACTAGATACAAAATATTAACAAATGCTTGAAATGTGCAGGAAAAAAGATACTCGAGATAAAGAAATCATCAACACATGAAGCCAAGCATGCTCACAACAAATAGAGTTCCGTTGGACTGCTTTTCAATGGCCAAGAGACGCAAAGCACTCAAGACCCAATCAAGAGAATGCCTCCAGGTGGATGCGCACTTCTTGAAGGATCACACCACGAGTACAAGAATCAAGGATAGATAAAAACGTGGAAAGCCAAATATTCCAGATGAAAGAAGTAACCACTCAGATATTATTTCTACAACACATCAAAGATAGGTTGCATATGAATGTAAATTGAAAGACAATGAGATCAGTGAGCTTGCAAGTGTGTAATTGTATTGTTGATGTTGTAGATTGAAAATTAAATTAAGTGACTAAGTGTGAGATTAATTTTAGCCCTATCTAGGTGTCAACCCAAAACTCTCCTCCCCCTATTACCAAGTGGTTGTTGGATGCTCAAGAAGTGAGGCAACGAGGCCTACCCTAGCTTCACAGGTCAACCCTAAAGCCGAGTACTCCGGAAAACTTTCCGTGGCTTTCCTCAAAACCCCCGTTTTTAAATGGCGAAGATGGTGAGTTATGGTGTCCTATTAAGTCTAATTAATAAATTTTAGACCTATGAGCTAAATATTGTGAAGTGTGATTGAGTGCTTGTAGCTTGCTCAACAAAGGATTGCCAAAAAACTGAAACTGAAAGATAAGAACGCTGATGCCTTTAAACAAATGTATTGCAAGTTAAAATTTAGTTTCCAGAAAAGGCCTTGGGGACCCAAACCAAAATTAACGATTGAGTTCTTAGTTTATTAGATTGCACATATGAAGTGTAAGAACCGAAAGTAACTTAGAGAATTGTAAAAGATGATTACTTTATGCCTTTATGAAACTGGTGTTAGCATGCGCATGTGTAAGATAAAGATTAGAGAAACTGAAACTTGCATGCAACAGAAAATAAAGATCTAATCTAAGCCACCACGGGCTCTAAGCTAGCATGTGTTAGGTGTGAGATCTACTCTAGATTATTTTAGCTTTAAGCATGCATGTAGAAATCACGACTAATCTAGCTAAGTTTGCAAAGTAAAGACTGAAGGAAAGGAAAGCAAGCCGCTTGGGTACAACTCCTTTGGACTTGCGTTTACAATATTTTAGAGAGGAAAGAAAGATGAGAAACTGTTACCACTTCAAGGAGTTGTTCTGAGGGTGTGTTGTGTATGAAAATTGGGCAGCATACCCTCTTGTCCTGGTAAGAACCTGCAAAAATCAGCGAGTTATTGCTTGCTGATTTGAGCTGCAACACACTCAACAAAGTTAATGAAATTTCTGTTTTTAGGCATAAATTTTGTGCATACTGTTATCCCAGTTTTGTAGGGATAACTAGGAGATCATGTCTCGAGGCCCACAGGTCCTAGACATGGAGTACCGAGAGCAGGATTGACCCGAGCATGGCCCTGGAGGGCCCATCCTTCTTCTTCTTCGCCAGACTTGTCCTGTTAGCAGCAGCAGCTTCC
>SNQJ01S0021560.1:20429-31765 GCA_010110895.2 Picea sitchensis
TATAAAGCTTGTTGTGTTTTATTGTATGATTCCTTGATCACATACATAGGTTTATATTGAGTTTATGCTATCACTATCACTTTGGTTGGTTTGTTTTGTTTTGATCTTGACTGCACAAGAGCACTAGAGCGAAGCGGGAGCAACAAAGACTATAGGAAGAGATTATAAGGTATGTTACTTATTCTTGCCTCTTAGTAAATTCAATATTTAAAACTTAAGGAAAGTGTCCTATTCTGTTTTGCTTTGTTCTAGATCCAGGTGGATCTAGGGAGATCGGTTTGTGTCTACACTTACAGATTTATCCAATAACACCTATGATGGAACCATGTTGGAACACACATGTGGATAGGTTCAAGACCCTGGGTTCAAGGTAATTTGTCCAACAAAGCCCTACATATATTGACCCTTTCAGCATCACCTGTGAGCAAGTGAAGTCTCACCCAAGGTATCTTTATGGGGACTGCAGGAACCAAGATTATGTAGCGATGAGGGAATGAAGGAAGACATGCTCTATCATAGCTAAGAGACCCTTTAGTGCATTGTATTCTAGTTAATATGTCCTCATTAATTGATTCTTTATTCTTATAAGGTTAGATTCTTATCAATTAAAAATTAAATATACATTTAACGTTATTTTACATGAATCTTTCAACATTATCATTAAAGATAAACATTCATCATAGGAAAAGTAGAGATCAACATCACATAAGCATGGATTAACCTATCATAAACATGAAGAACCATTTCACAACATAACTCGACACAAGGTTGTCCTGGTTCACCCCCTCCTGAGCTACGTTAAAAAATATTTGCTTCTTTATTATAGTTAAGGTATTCTTGTGCGCTTTGTGATACAACACATGTTCAATACAACTTCCATTGTTTACATTTGTGGATTCTTTACCTTGAATATCCTACAATCACAAAAATTACTCTCGAATTTCACTTCTACTCTATTGTTCTTCCCCAAACTTCTTTTCTACTGCTCTATGAATCTCTCTCAATTCTCTATCTTCTTTTATTATTTTACCTTCATTTTATTTCCAGCTCATAATGAGTTGTCTCCCACTCATGCTCAGCTGGTGACAACTCATTCTAAGCTGGATAAAACTCATGCTCGACTGTTTTTTTCTGGATTTTACGAGATCTTGTTCCTTCATGTCCCCCATCTTATTCTCTTTATTCTCTCTTCCTTCTTGATCTTCTTGATCCTCTTGATCCCGCGCCTTTTCTCTGCGCACCGCTTCTGCGCACCGCTTCTTCTCATTGTTCTTTATCCAACCTTCCTTCCCAAAAATCCCCCAACACTCACATGTGGCTTGTATCAAGCCACTTAGGCCTATCGTGTCACGCTCTTCCATGCCTCAATGACTTTCTAGAGGCTCTCTTTTGTTTTTTGTACTTCTTTTGTGACTTGTTCACAATTTATTCCACTGTCTGCACCATCGGGCTATTTAGTTTGGCCTTGGTGTCTTGCACTATTAATGTTGTGTTGGTTTGCATGGTAGCTAGTTCCTCTAGTACCCCGAGTGCCTCATCATGTCGCGGTCACAACTCTTGTGTAACCTTTCGATGCTCTTCCTTCAGTTTTTCCACTACAAGATGTAGTTTCCTGTTCTCCACTAGTGTTGTCATTCTTTTAGTCGGTGACAGTGTATTTGTGTGCTCAATGGCTTGGATCACTTGTTCATGCGCAACCCTTATTTTCTTGTCTAGCATTTGCAAATTTGGGGTGTTCGTCATCTCCGTCCACATGCGTGTGCCTTTGTTGCATATCTTGATACACTCATGTTCCAAATTTTTAATATTCACCACCGTTTTCTGCGCAATCCTTTCCCTCTGTACTCTTTCTTCCAGTGGTGTCCCTAGTGTTGTGCTCCCTTCCAATGTTGTGATATTCTTGCAAAGGCCCTGGATAGCATTTATAATATTTCCTACTTGTTCTTTGATCATGGCCTCTACTACCATCGGTAATTCTGGTACTTCCTTATATAATAGTTGTACCATTGCTTGAACTTTTTGCGCCAATTTCTCAGCTTCCTTCTTTTCCTTCCTTATTTCTTTGGCCTTTTCCTCTGCTTCGTTAGTTTCCTTCTTGCCTTATATACTTTCTCTTCTGCTTCAATCTTTCCTTCTATAACTTGTTTGGAATTCTCTTATGCTTCAATATTCTCCCTCTTAGCTTCCTCTGCCTCACTTTCTTCTTTGCTTTTTCCCTTTTATGTGAGTTCTACTCATTGTTCTAATACACACTTTTATTGTAGCAGAATGTTGTATTGTCTCTGCAGTTCTTCTTTCTTTGCCTCCATATTTTCTATTTGCGTGTTTGCAGTATCTGCACAAAGTCATAATTCTTGCGTAATCCTTGTATGTAAGTTATGTAATCCTTTGGTACTCATATGGGATACGACTAAGTCCACATGACTTAGTCTCTGTAACTGCTCTTGGATTTCGGGGTTTTGTAACCCGACTTTCCTGACTGGAACTTTGAGTACTTGGCATGGTCTTATAGTATAGCCCAACCCTTCAGTTTGTGTCACTTCCATCGGACTTGTTTGGCCTGCACCTTGTCCTTGCATCAGTGTTAATTGCATTGTCTCCAGGATATTTTGGATTACCCCTAGTTGTTCTTGTATTACTTCCTATTTCTTGGTCCATTCCTCAACTACCTCTTCTTCTTACATGTGTTACATCCTACTATGTTCTGCATCCATCCTCTGTTGGATTTCTACCAGTTTATCTTGCATATCCTTGTGGTGTCCTTCTTTCTTCTTAGCTGGTTTCTCTCAGATATCCTTTGTAATATCTGCACGAAGGCATAATTCCTGCATAATCCTTGTA
This sequence comes from Picea sitchensis, assembly GCA_010110895.2. Lineage (NCBI taxonomy): Eukaryota > Viridiplantae > Streptophyta > Pinopsida > Pinales > Pinaceae > Picea > Picea sitchensis. The sequence goes on from SNQJ01S0021560.1 coordinate 23,271, forward strand.
TGCAATCTGTATAACCCTTCGATACTCATCTGGGATACGACTAATTCCATGTGACTTAGTCTCTATAACTTCTCTTTGATTTCATGGTTTGGTAACCCGACTATCTCGACTGGAACTTTGATTACTCGTTGTTGTGTTATCGCATGGACCAACCCTTTAGTCTGTATCACTTTTGTCGGACCTGTTTGGCCTACGCCTAGTCCTTGCGTCAGTGTTAATTGCATTGTCTCCATGATCTTTTGGATTACCCCTAGTTGTTCTTGTATTACTTCATGTTTCTTGGTCCATTCCTCCACTACCTCTTCTTCTGACCTTTGTTGCATCCTACTGTGTTCTGTGTCCATCATTTTTTGTAGTTCTACTAGTTGATCATGCATATCCTTGTGGTGTGTTTCTTGCTTCTTAGTTGCTTTCTCCCAAATTTTTTCTGTAGTATCTGCACGAAGGTGTAATTCCTACGTAATCCTTGTATGTAATATATGTAACCCTTTGGTACTCATCCGGGATACGACTAAGTCCACATGAATTAGTCTCTATAACTGCTCTTGGTTTTCAAGGTTTGGTAACCTGACTATCCCGACTGACACTTTGAGTACTCGGTGTGGTGCTATTGCATGGACCAACCCTTCAATCTGTGTCACTTCTGTGGACCTTTTTGGTATGTGCCTAATCCTTGTGTTAGTGTTAGTTGCATTGTCTCCATAATCTTTTGGATTACCCCCAGCTATTCTTGTATCACATCATGTTTCTTGGTCCATTCCTCAACTACCTCTTCTTCTGACATGTGTTGTGTCCTATTGCATTCTACGTCCATCCCATGTTGGAGATCTACCAGTTGATCATGCAGCTCCTTGTGGTGTGCTTCTTGCTTCTTATCTTATTTCTCCTAGATTTTGTTTGCAGTATCTGCACAAAGGTGTAATTCCTGCATAATCCCTGTATGTAAGCTTTGTAACCCTTCGGTACTCATCTAGGATACGACTAATTCCACGTGACTTAGTCTTTGTAACTACTCTTGGATTTTCAGGTTTGGTAACCCGACTATCCCTACTAGAACTTTGAGTACTTGGCGTGGTTCTATCGCATGGACTAGCCCTTCAATCTATGTCACTTTTGTCGGACTTGTGTTCCATGTGCCTAGTCCTTGCACCAGTGTTAATTCCATTGTATCTAGGATATTTTGGATTACCCCTATTTGATATTGTATTACTTCATGTTTCTTGGTCCATTCCTCGACTACCTATTCTTATGACATGTGTTGTGTCCTATTCCATTCTGCGTCCATCCTCTCCTGGAGTTCTACTAGTTGATTATGCATCTCCTTGTGGTGTGCTTCTTTCTTCTTAGTTGCTTTCTCCCATATTTTGTCTACAGTATCTGCATGAAGGCGTAATTCCTGGGTAATCCCTATATGTAATCTATGTAACCCTTCGATACTCATATGGGATAAAACTAATTCCACATGACTTAGTCTCTGTAACTTCTCTTGGCACTCTCGGTTTGATAACCTAACTATCCTGACTGGCACTTTGAGTACCTAGCATGGTGCTATCACATGGACCAACCCTGCAGTCGGTGTCATTTCTGTCAGACCTATTTTTCTTATGCCTAGTCCTTGTACCAGTTTTAATTGCATTGTCTCCGAGATATTTTGGATTACCCGTACTTGTTCTTGTATTACTTCATGTTTCTTGGTGCATTCCTTGAATACCTCTTATTCTAACCTGTGTTTCATCCTACTGTGTTTTACGTCCATCCTCTGTTGGATTTCTACCAGTTTCTTTCTCCCGATGAAGGCGTAATTCGTGTGTAATCCTTGTATGTAATATTTGTAACCCTTCTATACTCATCTAGGATACAACTAAGTCAACGTGACTTAGTCTCTATAAATTCTCTTGGATTTTAGGGTTTGGTAACCCGATTATCCTGACTGGCACTTTGAGTACTCGGTGTGGTGCTATCGCATGGAACAACCCTTTATTCTATGTCACTTCTGTCAGACTTGTTTGGCCTGCGCCTAGTCCTTGTGTCGGTGTTAATTGAATTGTCTCTAGGATATTTTGGATTACCCCTAGTTGTTCTTGTATTAATTCTTGTTTCTTGGTCCATTCCTCGACTACCTCTTCTTCTGACCTGTGTTGCATCCTACTATGTTCTGCGTCCATCCTTTGCTAGAGTTCTACCAGTTGATCCTGCATCTCCTTGTGGCGTGCTTCTTGTTTTTTAGCTTCTTTCTCCCATATTTACTCTGTATTATTGTCCATTTGTTGGCCAATTATTTCCATGTCTCCTTCGCTTAATATGTAGAACGAAGGTGGTGGTCTTTGTGCCTTAGTTTTCTTGTGCTCTCTCCCTTCTCTTATTTCTCCCGTGTCCTTTCTTTTTATGCATTTCTAACGGAATGTTGATGTATTAGGTATGGCCCATGTTCTTGTTGGTTGATATTTTCCTTGGGTATACCCTAGATATTTGGAATTATTATCTCGTTCCTCCTCTTCATCTAATGGGTATGCCCTATCTGTTGGGTTCGTTCTCTCCTCCTATGGGGTTTGACCCTAGCCATGGGTGCCCTTATTCATCTCCTTGTACCATTATGTGAGTTTTGGGCCTACTTCCTTTGTTGTCACCCTGTAGCTCATTTGGATCCATTGTCGTGTTGGTTCCTTTGCAACTTGTAGATACATGTGGTGCATGATGAATCTAAACTGCGTGAGGCCTTCGTGTGCTTCCACTATTTCTGGTAGAATACGCAATGTGTGTGTCATTGTCCATGTGATATAGTCTAAGTATGTAAATAATACAATGTTTTTCTCAATTTGTCTCATCTTCAATGTTGTGTGTCGTAAGTTGGTCTACCTGCGAGCTAAGGTGTGATTGTCTGATGTGCACATGGATTGGTAATACGTTGGTTCTCGCCATCTGACTAGTGAAACTAGTATTAACAACCACGCATAATGGAACTCGGTGCCCTTTTCCCAGGCCTCTGTACAATATTTTAAAAATTGGTTCCTGAGAAAATTAGCCCAATTCATATGGATCCCTTCTACACATTTCTCTGCGGTGGAAATTTTTGCAGTCGGTACTTTGTCTCTTCGACATTTGCGGTAGTTTGCATGATAGTACCTGTGTTGAAAACCTTACCTTTTTATTATTTATGTGTTGGGCATCCAGTCCCCTCTTTCCCTGTACTGTGTCAAATTTTTATTTCATTTCCTCTGATAGTGCTCATTCTCCCGCTTTGGTGAATAACACATCTGGATCTTCACTTGTTTGGGGTAGTCCTATAATTTTTACAATCAATGCGGTGGTAATCTCTACTGCATTGTCGAATGAGATTTTACTGTCATGAACACAACTGAGCAACATTTTCACATAGGCATTGATTTATGTACTTCACCCAAAATGTGGGATGTCTAACACGTTTAGTATTCCCACCCTATCAAGCCTCGACACTCATTCATGTGGCTCAAGTACAATTGCACTTGTTTCTTGGACTGTTGTGGCACATAGGTACCGGTCCCTTTCCAACTATGGGAACTTTTGTGCATCTGGAATGTCACGATCCATATACTTTAGGCTGGCGATTTTCCCCACTAACCATGAGATCCTCAATTGATGTATAGTATATAAAGAATTAATCTTGATTATTAGATGACATTAAGTTGATGACTTGGGGTAATATCAATAATCTAATCATATTAACAATAATGTGATTAAGAAGAATGAAAATAACAATGATTTTTTTCAATAGTGCTCTAATGATTCGAGTTAAAGGTTGATTCTATGATAAATCCATCCTATGGATTGGGTAATACAATTATGGTTGGAGAATTGATTGACCAAATATAGTGTGGAGTTCATGGACAACAAACGAATTCAAGGATATTATTGATACTAATTGATATGACCATAACAATAAAGATGATATGGAGGAACTGAGACAAACAATGTGAATAATTCATAGTTTTTTATTAGCAATGATATATAATGGTCTCAATGGTATGATTTTATATGATGATAATCATGAATTGTGCTTATGTATGATTTTAATTTCAAATATTTGAATTGATGAGGAGTTGATCCAATGACATTATTACTCATTATTATTTATTGATTAATGACGATCTTAATGACTGAATAATATGAAAAACAATTATGACCTCAAGGACACTAATAGGTAGACAAATGATGTTGATAATTTGATATGTTGATAGTATCAATGATGTGTGGTTGATTTGAATATTGGTGATGATAATTATGGAATTTAACTGGTTGGTGCGTGAGTGTTGTTGTCATTTAACACTTGATAATGGCATGGGTAGGTTGAAGATGATCAATTTGGTGAGATAAATAATTGCAACGATATATATTGGTTGTTTAATCCCTAAATTTCACTTAAATTATATATCCAATGAAGCATAATCTTGTGAGGTGATGTGCATAGGCAATGCAACCATACAGGATTCAAATGCTACTAAAATGTGCTTTCTATAAATCTATGAATTTTGTATAATATTAATGAAACTATGGTGACTAACTAAATATATCAAGAGTGTTGTTGTTTTGTCACATAATTCATCCAAGGCATGAAATACCCTTTTGTATCTTCATAATTAATGCTACTAAATACATTCACGTCTTAGAGTGAATGTAATTGTTGAAAATAAAGAACCATTAAACAATAATGAAATGTTATGGAAAGGAAAGCTAATGTAATGAAAAAAATTAAATCTACTCTATGATGCATTATTCAACCCCACACACCAATTCTTTAGCTAACCACATGATCATGGCATGTTGGGAGAGGAATCCACAAGTAGTTGTAATTGTAGAATGAATGCACAATGAATTATTTAGCCACAAAAATGCAGCTGGAGAATTTATGGATTCATGAAAAAGTGCAACTACAAAAATAATACAAAAATAAGAAGGAACGTACAACAAAAAAATGAAATAAATCTACAACTATTAAATAAATAAAAATCAAGCAATCTAATTTATGCGTAGAGGGGATTCAACCACTATTTTTTTGCTTTATATTATCCCCTTAATCTAAAGCAAGAAAGGTTTTGAATCCTTCAAAATGAAACCATATTGATAACAACAAATTAACACAATAAATTGGATCTCATATTAGCTGAGAAATTCAAAATTATAATGTCAATGGAAAATAAAAGTAACCCCATCTCTTGTTGGTTTGATTACTAACCTATCCTAGGATACAATAATTGATTTAAATACAAATATCGCTTAGAGATATCTTGAAATAGAGCCCAAGAAATTTATGTTTCTCTCCTATAGAATTCCTACAAATCAAGAATATGTTGGTTTGATTACTAACCTATCCTATGCTACAATAATTGATTTAAATACAAATATGATCTTAGAGATATCTTGAAATAGAGCCCAAGAAATTTATGTTTCTATCCAATAGAATTCCTACAAATCAACAATATGTTTCTGACAATAAATGTATGTCTCCTTCCAACAACATTCCTACATATCAATGATATGTTTCTATCCATTATGAATAATCTAAGAAGTGGCCAATTTACTTGAGTTCTGCAATTGCTTGACTTGTTGCATTGTTTCTTTGAACTATTCCCCATCATGTTTATTGTGCCACACAGTGAGAGGCACATTCCAAACCTACAACCTACAAGATTTTGAATATTTTGTATCATGAATCTAGATACAAATTCTACAACACACTCTTTGACTTAATTAATCATTTTGTAGCACCGATCCATTCCAAATACAAATTCTATAGCATACACATATTTCACATAGAGATAATCCATAAAAAAACACATAATTTGATAGCATGTAACTCAACAACATAACATTCTACAACACAAGGTTTAGTAGAACAATGTTCTATAGTATAAGGTTCAACATCATATAATTTAGCAGCATAACATTCTACAACACAAGGTTCAGTAGAATAGTTTTCTACACAAAAAGGTTTGGAAACATGATATGGAATTAGATTTGTCAGTTAAATATAGAAAGGACACCTATTAATTAAGTTACTCATGAAACCCAAATATCTCATCATCGTGATCTCATAATTATGCCAAACACATCAATTCACAAGAAAATACTAAATAAATTGGAATGGTTAATAATTTATCATTATGGCAATAATTCARGTATGAAACAAGTATTTGGACAACATGTAGAARGTAAAATAGTCAAGAAAGGATGATACCAAATAGGTAATGTAGGGCTCATCATACCCCCCAACTTTAATGGTTGCACKCCCCTTGTGCAACAAAATGAAAGAAGGTAAAGGGTAGGACTATCAATTGGTTTCCCCTTATTGCCCCCTYTATTGTGGAATGATACTCCCATTAGCTACTGTATAATTTGACTATGGTTCCTCAATTATGGCTACATTCTATAGATTTGTCTCTATTAATAGCTCTACTCCATCTACTAGGGTTAGTGTTTTATATATGTAGGGTTTTTTCCTCTTAAGGTTTAGTACTTTATGTTAAGAAGTCATTTTGGCCTCTTGTAGTCTTCTCCTTGCGAATGGGAATAGCCGACACCTCTCTCTTCGGAGATAAGATACCACCATTCTAGTACTTTATGTTAGGATTACATTTCAGCCTCATGTAATATTTTTCTTGTGAATGATCATAGTCGATGTCTCTCCCTTCAAAGATAAGTTTCCACCATTCTATCTAGAATGGTGGTAGATTGTCCCCAAAGAGAGAGGTGTCAACTATGTTGATTGGAAAGTAATCTTGAGAGATTACAAGAGGCCGAAATGACATCTTAACATAAAATAATAAACCCTAAGAGGGAAAACCCCTAAATATCTAAAACCCTAACCCTAAGAAATGAAATGGAAAAAGTAATGTGGGCCTCGAGGAATCTAATTGATATGTGAACTTCCTATGGATGCAACTACTGCATACAAAATTCATTTCGAGTGCACAATAGCTCATTGGAATTATCTCAATGAGAAGAAAAAAAAAATTCAAGGATCAAGAATTCCATGGCAACCCTAATCCATCACAGGGCCAAAAAACACTATTTATGGCCTAAAAAATGCTCCAAAATTTTGGGACTTGAAAAACTGTAGGAAAACTACCAAGATGGGAAACCATTTTGAGCCAGTGGAAGAGATCGGTAACCAACAATATCCACCTGTATCAAGTGAGTATAAAATCAAATTAAGATATTTAGAAGATATAACTGATGTTGGAATATGAAGAAGAAAAATGGAAATTTAAAAGTGACTCCATTTGGTTGACAAAGCGAGGTGAGAATACATAATTCTTTCAAAATTATGAAACCCTAGATAAACGTTAATACTATATGGGAGATAAATAAGAGACAGGGAACTAAGGTTAGAATATTTCCAGAAATAATTGGAGTGCATCACTTCAAAAGGTTATTTTAAAATCCATATAGGGAAAACATAGCAAACATTTTAAAATTAACCTCTTACTTTCCAAAGTTTATTGAATTTCAAAAAAATGAATATCTTGAAATAGAAGTTACTAAAAATAACTAAAAGAAATATTAGACTCTTTTAAAAAGTAAAAAGGTATGTATCCAGATGGTTGGGCATTGGAATTTTACTTGGATTTCCATAGTTTATTAGAGGAGGACCTATTGAAGGTAATAGAAGAATCAACATCTTCAAGAAGTCTTGGGTGCTCTAAATGCAATATTTATATCCCTTATTCCAAAAACGAATAATCCTAATTAATTATTATATTCCAATCTCATCATGCAAAACTATGTACAAAATCGTAGCAAATATATTGGCTACTAAGCTCAAAAGAGTCTCCTCTAATTTTATCTATTAATGTTAGTTTGGATTTTTACATAATATACAAATTCATGATGTTGTCAGATAGTTGGCTTAGGGTGATGGATAGTTGGTATGGTTTGTTGGTTGTCATTGATGTCAAACATTCGAGAGTGATATTGTATATTGATTTCAACCCTTAATGATTGATGTCAACCCTTGGAGAAAGTCTGGTAGAGAATTCTGGTAGCACAAAGGTTTGGGTAATGGACCCAAGTTTGTTTGATGTATAACTGTATGAGTTTTAATATATTTTAAGGTAAGAATATTCTATATGGGTAGTACATGTCATGCCATTTCCAGTGGTATGTGTAACATCACATAACTCCTCATGGTTAGAGAGTTATGGCCATGTAAAGTTGGAGAACCCCGGTTTGAGTAATGGACCCAAGTTAGTTTGATGGATAACGATATGAGTTTTGATATATTTGTAGGTAATATTATTCTATATGGATATTGCATGTCATTACATTTCCAATGATATTTGGAACGTCACCTAACTCCTCATAGTTTGAGAGTTATGACCTTACGAAGTTGGAGGACCCTCATATGTCATCTAGAAGCCCCAAAAGGTCAAAGTAGTCAAAGTGGTTTAAGAGATTTTAGAAGGTAAATAATAAAGTGAAGTGATGAGTGTACTATAATTTAAAGTGAATACAAAATAAAT
>SNQJ01S0021560.1:33180-48659 GCA_010110895.2 Picea sitchensis
TACTTCTACATCAAGGCGGTTGGACAGGGCAAGGACAGATGGTTGTAGCCACCTTCTGGTTGTATCCAAAGAACATATAGGGTTGCAGCCTCCTTTTGATTGTAGCCAGAGAATTGGGGAGTTGGAGCTTCCTTCAGGTTTTATCCTGAGAAACTAGGGGGTTGGAGCCTCCTTCCAGTTGCAGCTGGAAAACAAAGGAAGTTGGTGCTTCCAATGAATGTAATTATTAAATACATATAAGAAAAATCATTATGTGGTTTTCTCCAGCTTTGGGTTTCCACGTAGAACACTAGTGTATTGTGTATGTGTGTGATTGCTCATTTGTTCATTGTTTATTTACTTTGCAACTATTAGATGATAATGCTACATTGATATGACACTTTCATTTGATGGTGAAAAAATATTAAATTTCTCTATTACTGATTCACCCCCCTCTCAGTAATCCAACAATTGGTTTCATAGCAGGTTCCTTAAGGAAACAATTTAACCACTGAAAGGAGATTATGGATTATTCTAATATTGAAGTACCAATTTTTAATGGTCAGAATGGTTTTAAGTATGATATGTGGAGCATAAGGACGAAAGTGTTTTTACAAGCACAGGGGCATTATATTTGGCTATCATTTTTTATAAGATATGATAGTTCAAAAAGGGAAAAGACTGCATCCAAGAAGGAATTGAAGAAGAATAAAAAATAGCAATGGATTTCATCTAGGAAGGATTACCTAATTCGATAAGAGAAAAGGTTGGTAAATGTTCATCAACCAAAGAAATTGGGGATAAGTCACATGATATATATTCTTCACCCATCACAGATGCATAAAATGCCAAAGAATATGCAGATACAGAACAAGAAGAAATATGCTCATCATGTCAGACAGATTCAGAAGAGGAAGAGTATGAAGAAGAAAAAGTTGATTACAGAGAAAAATTGATCAGTGCAATTGAATATCTAAAGAAAGAAAGAGAATAAAACAAGTCATCCAAGAAATAATTAATGAAGCAAAAGGAAACTGTTCAAGGTTCCAAAAAATATCAGAAGGTCATCAATAATTTAAGAGCTCAACTAGAAGAGGCCAGAAGAATTGAAGAAACTCTAGAATATCAAAAGAAATGTTTAGAAGCCAACATAGCAGCACAAAAGGAAGAAGCAGAAAAGAGAGAAAAGATACTGATGGATCATCTCAAGGAAAGAACCAATTACTTAAACCAACCTAAGGAAGATTTTGGTCAAGAAGAGAGAAGACTAGAAGAAGAAATAATTACATTGAAAATCCAACTTGAAGAAGAAAAGATAACATAAGAGTTAATGAAGTCTCAGATACTGAAGAAAGAAGAAGAGTTTGAGAATATTGAAGAAGAAGTTGTCATACTAAGATTCAAAATCATCAAGCTCAACAAGAACATTGAAGAGACAAAAACATCCACATCAGTTGTAGAGAATGAAGAGAAACACTCTACGTTGCTAGAAAAGAAGAATGAAGAAAATAGAAAGAGTTATGAAGAAGTACTCGAAGGAATGAATCATGGTCAACCAGAATCTAAGAAAACTAATAAAGATACATCTTCAAGAAGACCATCCATGTTCAATCCACAAAGAAACTTCAATCATGATCATGATCAATCAAGGCAGAAATTCAGAAGGACTACGCCACAAAGAAGATCATTCACTCCCAGGTATGCAAATTTCTTTTATGGTCATTGTTTTTATTGTACTAACTTTGGAAATAAGATTTCAGATTGCAGGGATTATAAAATTAATGTTCAAGAAAGAAATGCCTATGTGGCCCCATGTAACATTGAATTTTATAAATGTCATAACTATGGACACATAGCTCGTGATTGTAGAAGCATGATCGATATTTCCATGAAAGAGAACATTGATATCAGATATAAGAAAGTATGGATAAGAAAATAGGAAGAACAAGTGAACAAATACCAGGTCCCAAAGATCGCAAGATTGGCAATAAAACGAGATGAAGAAAAATCTACAGAGAAAAAAAAGGATGTCAAATATAGAAATTTTTGGAAAATAAATGAAAGAAAAAAAGGAACAGGTTCAAGAGATTGTACTTTCAGGTATTGTAGTGAAAGATGAATCCATAGAAAGAAAGAAATAATTCAGAGCTTAGAGAGATGATGAATCTACCAATGAAGATGATGATGAATACACATCAGAGCATGAATTGTTCTAAGTCATCCAACTTAGAGACTCCCAGGTAATATGACTATTAGATAGGGGGAGTCTATGCGATAGATGTGACAGACCAAAGAAACATCCTTAGAGAAACTTGTAGAGTTTGAAAATATAGATCCAGAGCAGTCAGTTAGCAGAAGTACAATTTGATATATTAATCAAGACTTCATGATAGTATAGTAATAAATGGGTCAACATTATGGGTAGTTGTGCAAGTAGAGTCTTGGACAGTATGGACAAAGATGGATTTGTAAGAATACTTAGCAAGTTTGGACATATATATGAAAGTGAATGAGAGCATGGATTCATAGATTGGTTCAGAGAGTGGTTTAGAGACAAAGGAACATTATCATAATGGATGATAATTACACAGGAAATGGCTCGAACAATGCTAATGGATTCCAAATTGACAAATATTTTTTGGACACATGTAGTGCATATAACATTTCACATTCAAAACAAAGTGATGCTCAGAAAAAAAAATGACAAAACTCCCTATGAACTATGGAAAGGAAGCGTAGACAACAACCTCTACATCAAGGTAACTCAAGGTAGTATTTTTTTAATTGAAATTTATATTGATGATATTGTTTTTGGAAGTACTAATGACAGGTTAAGCCAGAAATTTGCAAAGGATATGAAAAATGAATTTGAAATGTCATTAATTGGAGAACTATCCTTCTTTTTGGGTCTTTAGATATGTCAAAGAAACCAAGGAATTTTTATTTCTCAAACTAATTATATCAGAGAAATGCTAAAGAGGTTCAGAATGGAATATTGAAAACTAGTTACCACTCCTATGAAAACCAGTTTCAAGTTGAGAAAAGATGATGATTCAAAGTCTACAGACCAAAGGAAATATAGGTCAATGATTGGTAGCTTACTATATGTGATAACATCCAAACCAGATGTAATGCAGGTAGTTGGACAGGTGGCAAGATTTCAAGAAGCACCAAAGGAATCACATGTATTAGCACTGAAGAGGATTTTCAGATATCTCAAAGGAACATAAGAGTTTGGATTATGGTATCCAAAAGGAAATGATCTATCACGTATTGCCTACAGATATGCATATTGGGAAGGTTACATTGATGACCGACGAAGCACCAATGGAGTAGCGTTCTACTTGGGTGAGTGTTTAGTATCATGGCTAAGAAAGAACCAATCATCAAGATCTTTATCTATAGCCAAGGCAGAGTATATTGAAACAACAACATGTTTTACATGGGTTCTATGGATGAAACAAACTCTGACAGATATACAGGTTGAGTATGATGAGCCCATTCCAATCTATTTTAATAATACAAGTGCCATCAGTATCTCAAAGAACCCGATGATGCACTCCAAAATGAAGAACATTACAATCAAGTATCACTTTCTACGAGAACAGGTTGTAGAGAAGAACATCAGAGTTAAATATGTGGACACAAAAGAACAAGTGGCATACATCTTTACAAAACTTCTTCCACAGGAAGCCTTTGAGTATATTTGCCAGAGACTCAGAGTAATTTCTACTCCAAAATGAATGCTTTTGAATGCTTATCTTATATGTCTTAGATTTACATGAGGAAGCACCATAAAGAGGACAGTTCAAGTTGGGAGATCAGTTTCAGGAAGAGATCAGTCAAGGGGAGTATCCCCAAGGACAGTTCAGTTAGGGGGAACAACCCCGTATGGAAATATACCTTTGCCATTGATAACAAAGGGGGATATATTTATCATATGCGGGATATAAATGCTTGGAGAGAGAGCACATAGGCATCTAGACATGGGAGAATCCCAAGGAGAGTTCAGTCAGGGGGAGAAGCCCCAAAGGGAGATACCCTTTTCCATTGATGTCAAAGGGGGAGAGATAGAAACATTGATGAGGAGTATAAGCATGAATGTTATCATGACTAAGTGTTGTCATCAATGTTGGTGTTGCCATCAATGCCAAAGGGGGAGATTATCAGACAGTTGGCTTAGGTTGATGGACAGTTGGTATGGATTGTTGGTTTTCATTGATGTCAACCATTGGAGAGTGATATTGTAGATTGATTTCAACCCTTAGTGATTGATTTCAACCCTTGGATAAAGTCTGGTAGCAAATTTCGGTAGCACAAAGGTTTGGGTAATGGACCCAAGTTTGTTTGATGTATAATGGTATGAGTTTTAATATATTTGAACATAAGACTATTCCAGATGGGTATTACATGTCATTCCATTTCCTATTTGAACATAAGACTATTCCATATGGATATAAAATTCCATGTCATTTCCTCGATGGTATGTGGAACATCACATAACTCCTCACGGTTAGAGAGTTATGGCCATCTAAAGTTGGAGAACCCAAGTTTGGGTAATGGACCCAAGTTAGTTTTATGGATAACAGTATGAGTTTTGATATATTTGTAGGTAATACTATTCTATACGGATATTAAATTTCATGCCAATTCCAATGGTATGTGGAACGTCACCTAAATCCTCACGGTTTGAGATTTATGGCCTTACGAAGTTGGAGGACCCTCATATGTCATCTAGAAGCCCCAAAAGGTCAAAGTAGTCAAAGTGGTTTAAGAGATTTTAGAAGGTAAATAATAAAGTGAAGTGATGAGTGTAATACAATTCAAGGTGAATACAAAATAAATTAGTTAAATAATAAATTTAATGGAGAAATTATAAGTGGATTAACCCTAAAATAAGGAAAGTGGGCAAAGTAACCTAGACGATGCTTTTAAGGAAGCTACTTGGAGAGTATAAATAAGAGGAAAGGCTCTCTCATTTTATATAAAACTTGAGAATATTGATTATATATAGGTGATTGAGGTAACCAAAGGATATCTAAGCCGAATTTCAGAGGGAAGGTGAAGTAAAGAAGGTCGAAAATCAAGGGAAGATAAATTCTTTTGATGATGCTTTCTAAGGTATGTTATTTATAGGTGATCTCACCATTTTCGCCATAAAGTTTTTTTTAGAATGATTCAAACCGTGAAATTGATAGTACATTAAGGAAACATATCCAAGTATCTGTGGTAAAAATTTCAGCTTGTGGTTCGTTCTATTTTTGGCGTTATACGTCATGGAAAATAGGGTTTGTGGCTAGTCCTGAAACTAGTCTAAAATAGGTGTTTCAGGTAGAAACGTCATGAATTTTATAACAGATGCAAATTCAGTAAGACCAAATGTGTCAATTAGAGTACAGTCTTCAGTATTTTTTGTAAATTTTTCATATCCATACAACAAATATTCCGTGTGGGGCACGCTCTACAAGGTCACTCTCTAGAATAAGCCAAAATTCAACAAGGTATGCCATTTATGAGAGGTTCCAAGTAGTGAAACCTGGAGGAATTTCACAAAAAACACTAAAGAACACTGAGTATTATTTTCAGATATTTATTCATTACAGGTACATAGTTATGATTATTTCAAGTTAGGGTTGTTGACTAATCCAAAACTAGTCATGTGAGACTAAAGAAAAGTTTGATGAAAATGCTAGTCTCTTGTTGTTAAAGTTAATGAAGGTTTGCAGGTATGTGATCATATACACCAAGTCTATTACAGAGTTAAAAATCAGATTTGGATGATGAAATTGATGAGGGTTTTTTGGTTGAGGTACATTTTGGGTACATGGTTGAGACTACTAGTTGATGAGTTGACACATACATGAGGTGTATAGTTGATGATGTTGGTACATCTTGATGAGTCATAGTTGATGAGTATTTGATACATGATTGGTACATACTTGGAGTCACTTGTTAGTATTATTGTTGACACATGGTTTATGGATGACGTAGAATACTTGTATTGGTATATTATTAGAAGCACATATTGATCTTGGTGATGATTATGAGTTGTTGTCTTATGCTTGGTTGATGTACATCTTTGAGAGTTGTCTTGGTGATTGATCTTGGTGAGTAGATCTGATTTGGTCGATAATATTGATGAGACAGGTTGTTTTGATAGGTTTTTTGGACAGGTTGTTGTGACATGTTATTTGTACAGGCTTGGTGCATGGTTGATGCACTTGTTTATGGTATAGGTTGACTACAGGTTGTTTGGTACAGGCTGGTGCATGGTTGATGCACTTGTTTATGGTACAAGTTGATTATAGGTTGAGGTACATGTTGATTCATCGTTGATGCATGGTTCGGGTTATTGGTATAGTTTGTTTGGTGCAGGTTGATTGGTACATGTTTACAACAGTATATATCACAGTGATAGTGTGACAATGGTTCCATCATTCTACTTCTACATCAGGGAAGTTGGACGGGGCAAGGATAGGTGGTTGTAGCCACCTTCCGGTTGTAGCTAGAGAACATAGGGGGTTGTAGCCGCCTTTTGGTTGTAGCCAGAGAATTGGGGAGTTGGAGATTCCTTTATGTTGTAGCCTGAGAAACTAGAGGGTTGGAGCCTCCTTCCAGTTGCAGCTGGAAAACAAAGGAATTTGGTGCTTCCAATGAATGTAATTCTTAAAGACATATAAGAAAAATCATTCCGTGATTTTCTCCCACTTTGGGTTTCCACGTAAAACACTGGTGTACTGTGTATGTGTGTGATTTCACATTTGTTCATTGTTTATTTACTTTGCAACTATTGGATGATATTTCTACATTGATATAACACTTGCATTTTATGGTGAAAAAAGATTAAATTTCTCTATTATTGATTCACCCCCATTCTCAGTAATCCAACAGATGTGATGGGAGTAACATAAGAAGTATACGATCTATAAAGGTGAAAACATTTACATTTACAGTGATGAAGTTATTTTAGCCAAGGATTACAATAATGTACACTAGGTTTACCTAAAGATAATTATAATACATATTGGGATGAGTTACAAGTTGTACACTACATTATGGGATGCATTTCTTTAGTGTTGTTTGCATATTTGATTAATGGATCAACATTCAGATTTTTCTTTCCTTCTAATGGATTTAGGTAGGGCTATACCATGTCACCTTTTCTTCTCTTATTAGTTGTTTAAGGATTAAGTAGGATGGGAAATGATTCCAAAAGGGGAGACACTACAAAAATCATTAAAATGGGGATTATTCTCTCTCTTTTCCATTTATTTTTCACAAACGATGTTATTATATTGGTTATTGGTTCAATAAGGGAATCAAAAGGGAAGCAAAAGGGTATAAGGAAATTTTATATTTATAAAATAAATTTGAAAGGATGGAAGTGAATGTCTATCAATCTTAATTATTATAAAAGAGAATGGAGGAATTAGAAACATGAATATCTCAATTTTTTCTCTTTACTATCTCACCTTTTGACAATGGGGTCAAACATCTAGGTTTCTTCCTAACATCTAGGTTTCTTCCTAAAACATAATGACTATTGATTCAAAGGTTGGCACTAGCTCTATGAAAAAAATAAGGTAGGGTGACTAACTAGTGCTTCAAATGGTTAAGAAGGGAATGTAGGCATACTTTTTTCAAATCAATGTTGGAAGGGACATTGGTTAACTGGTGACTCATTAGCATATATACGAAAAGGCATGTTGGAAAGATTTATAAAACAATGCTTCAATGCCCTTTGGGCAAGGAAAAGAGAAAGAGGAGGTATTACATTGGGAAATAGAAAAATCTTGCAAATCCAAAGGAGGTAGGTGGGCGGGGTTAAAAAAATGTTCATCTTTTTTATCCATCCTTAGCAGTGAAAAGTCTTTGGAGATAGACAAGCAATGAAGAGTTATGAGAAAAGGTGATGATTTCAATGTATGTAGTTGCAAGGTTGATGAAGGATTAGATTATAAGTCCAACCAAGTATTTTGGAGGAGCTTTAGTTATATGGAAGGCATTACTAGGATATGATGCCAAGTTGGAGGAGGATGATCGGGGGAAAAAAAGTGGTGGTGGAAGTATTTACAGAAATAAAAATCCGTATGAAAACAATGTTATTTTTATGGTTTGTAATATAAAATAAAGAACTAAAATGAGATGATTGTAAGATGAGGACATGGAAGGGGCATGCAAGACACATTCTTTGTAAAATAGTGATGAAACTATTGACCATGTACTAGTGCATTGTACTTATACTATAGAGGTCTAGAGTGACGTTTTGTGACTCACACATAGGAAAGGAGAATGGATCATGGATTATGTGCTTGTTTCTTTTGAAAGATGGTTTAAGGATAAAAATATGAAAGAGCACGAAGCCTTGTTGTGTATTGTAGCATGGGATTTATGGTTCACTAGAAATGAAATGATTTTTCAAAATAAGGATATTTTGTGCATTCAAGTATGTCATTAGATTAGTTATGCTTATGCAGGGGTCTATAAATCTAGCAAATTAAAGGGTCCTAAAATCTTGAAAAACCCCAAAATAGAGAAATTAGAGGCTTAGGGATACATTCATGAGGCTTGTCAAGGGTCCCTTGGTATTTTTGGTGTTGGGGCATTAAATTTATGAAGGATGGTCATAACCTAACATTTAAATATGTTATTGGGGGAAGAAAAAACAATAGTGTTGAATCATTTCTATCTGGTTGTGTTGACATGAGCAAAATTCCCTTCAACAGACAAAGATACTCCTCGATATGAAGTCCCAATTAGACCTCACACCATTGGAGATAGGATTCCCATACATATTCTAGCTCAACAACCATTACTTAAAATGAGTGGGGTTGGTGATGGGAATATAGAATG
This sequence comes from Picea sitchensis, assembly GCA_010110895.2. Taxonomy (NCBI): domain Eukaryota; kingdom Viridiplantae; phylum Streptophyta; class Pinopsida; order Pinales; family Pinaceae; genus Picea; species Picea sitchensis. The sequence continues at coordinate 42,013 of SNQJ01S0021560.1, forward strand.
CGATATGCAATATGAGATTACTCTATGTGCATGAATTAAACTATTATAATCTCTCCTATCTAGGAGAAATAATAAGTAAGTAGCTTAAAGATAAGTTACAAATTCATGTGTGTACCTCAGAAATAGATAGTTGTTAGATAAAATAAGAAATGCATAAACATGAATGATAAATGTAAATAGAGTAGTTTGTAACAACAAACCATTTACAATGATCTAACTACCATCTCAGCGCAATAAATATAAGATAAGCAACATTAATATAAATCCCTAAACATCAATGGAAAATAGTCAACACATGAATGATATAGCCTTACAATGGTGTAAATGACAAGACTAATACTGAAAATAGTTCACATAGAATACATCACACAACACCATTTCTCATCTTTGAAATTGGCCATAAGGGTTTCTCCTTATTAAATTTCTTGAAATAGTTCTCAAAATTTTAAAAAAGAAAGAGCCTTAGATACAAGGTGCTCCTAGAAATATATATTCCATAGGTTGCAAGTGCTTCTTGGGATTTCTTGCATTCCTTTTGACAGTTAAAACCCTTTGAATTCCTTTGTTTTGTCATTTTCCTAAGAACCTTATAAAATTATACATTATTTGCAAGATATTACAATAGGCCTTGTTCTTTGTCTTTAATATAGGCTACCCAAACCTCATGTTGGGAAGATATTTCTGATACTTACCTAAATATGAGTTTCTCCATAGATACTTCACATGATATTACATCTCTAGACATGGGGGCCAACTCTCCTTTTAGTGTGCTAAAAAAAGAATTGATAAAATGTATATCTTTGGAGGGCCCAACTATGTGCTCTCTTAATATATCTTTAATGATTCTAGTGACCATTCCTATTACAATTACGCTGGCATTGATGTGGTATTATAACCCCACCAAATTTTGTTTTATGGGCCTTGGTGCACCCATATCTCTGATTTGTGGTAACCAACATTAATTGATCATATTTTCAGCAACTGTGTACAAACACTTTCAATTGCTAATCAATGCATATATATTGTTTTCAAGTGTAGTTCCTATTGTTTGACAAATGTTCAGGGTTGTGTGGTTGAGTTTGTTCTCTCTGCCAGTCATCTTAGGAAAGTTTGTGGGTGTATTTTGATCTTCTACTTTCCATTTTTTAAGCTCATCCATATCGATTTGAACTCCATGCAACACATTTTTGTCCTTGACCCTATATAATAATGCAAACAATTGTGTAGACAAGTCTTGGAATTATTTCAGGCTTGTATACATTTTCCTCAGGGTTGTTCCTAGATCCTCTTGCAATTCAAGGGAATTGAATCTAAATCCTATGATACTGGTTGTGTCTCCTTTGTAGTGTTTTACTTCTTGTTTCAGGTATTGGATTCTTGATTTGTAGTCCTTGATATTTTGAGCCATGTTTCTGATATTTATATTTGATTCTTGTGAAAATGCCACTCATTTGTCTAGATCAGTTTCTCTAGGGAGGACTGGCATTTTTGGGTACGTCTCTTCATGAAACATCTGGTACAATTCTCCCCACTTAAATACTATGTCAATTTCCATGTATCATTGTGTGTTGGAGTATGTTGGTCTTGGCATATCAATGTTCATCTCCAATTTTTCCTTACCATGGTCTAGGCTCAACTTGATGACGGGTTCGTTCTACTTTCTAGACTTCTTAGAATCCTTGCCAAGATATTTCAACTCATACATGTCAATAACAACATACATTAATAGTGTTAGATTCAAAAGAAATATAATGCATATGTGTAAACAATTGGCAAGGTTTTATTAAGAAGCTCTTATCTTCCAATGTTGGTCGTTTTCAAGGGGAATATTTGTTCCTAAGAATTCCACTTCAGTGAATCCCCAAAAACGTGTATCATTTATAGCATTCACCAAGGGGTGACTTCTTTGTACATGGATCACGATGGAGAAGGTAAAAAGGAAATTTTTCTTTGATGGGTTTTGATTGGGAAACAAAGATTGACTCGTGTTCTTTCAATTTAGCATATGGAGAATTGCTCTACCAAAGGATGAGCTTGAGACTCATGAATGTATGTATTTTTTGTGTCTTATCACACAATGTGGGAGAGGGTGGTTTGGAGATATTGACTTCACATAAGGAATGTAGATTGCATTGAGAAAGTTAGGCCTCCAACCACTTTAGGAACTACATAACTTAGTTATTGTAAGTGAGGGGCTTTGACACTTCTTTCAAACCTTGGAATATACCCTTTTGAATTCAACTCAATGGTATGGAAGGTTTTAAAAATTCTATGAAAAGTAGTGGGTGGGGTCCAACTATGGTTGGGGTTGAGGAATAGTTTAGAAATGTATGTGCATGGGAGAAAAATATGTGATAACCCTCGGTGGGAAAAGTGAATTGGTCACTAACCAGTGCCAAATGTTGTTTTCATCGCTCGATAAAAAAGGTTCACCAATATTAGTAGTCATACATAAAATTAGGTTAGTGAAAGTAATGGGGATCCTCACTTGATTCTTTTATTTGGTTATTTGTGGGTTCCCAGGGCTAAGTGGCAAGAGGGCATTGGAAAAGGTACATTCTCTCTTGATTTAAATAAATGGATATTGCAAAATGAAAAGGACTCTACTTAAACCTTGTTGGAAGTGAATACATACCTTTGTTGAAATTACTAAGACAACTGAGAGGGGGGGTGAATCAGTTGTTAATGTGCTTAAACAATCTTAATTTAAATTAAACAATTCTTAAACTTTCTTCAAGTGATCATCAATATTATACAGCATATGGACAACATAAATAATGAGCATCAGTCACACACAAGATATACACGGAGACATATTTTCATGAGGAAACCCATAAAGGGAGAAAACCTCTTCTTCTTCAAAATGATAGGCAGTCTTTTAAGTTCTGTACATCATCTATAATTGAGAACCAACTCAATGTGAGGCTACTACCTCTGTTTTACAAGCTCCAACTTGTTTGAGAGAACCAAATCTATCGTTTCTCTAGCATCCACTAGAAGGAAGCACCAATTCCCTGAGTGTTCCAGCACCAACTGGATGGAAGCACCTACTTCCAGTTACACAGGCTCCAACCTGTATAACAAAGAACACTTATTATCCCTTGCACCACCCTGCCACCTTGGTTTTTCTGGATGCAACCAGATGGAAGCTACAACTCCTTGTGTTCAAGCACCCACTTGAACCTCTAAGGACAATAGTTCTCCCTAGCACCTCCCTACCACCCTAATTACAAATAAATGATTGAATAACCAACACACAACTAAATCAATTCTTACCACTTCTTCATTGTTCTGCAATTCTTCTCTGCTACTTTATTCTTCTGCTCTGCTCATATTTGGCTTGACTTGTTGTCTCTGTCTATCTGTCCTTTCTCTATATTTTTTCATGATCTTTTAAATGTGCACATTCTACTCTCTTCTGTTCAGCTTATGTTCCTTATCTCTGAGATTTCTGCATCTTGCACATGCTGTTGTTTTTCTTTTCTACAATTCCATCTATTTTTCAGTTAGAACAACCATCAATGCACCATCTCTTAGTTTTTCTTTTATACACACCTGCCACCACAGTTACACCTCTAATCTTATTTGGGAAAGAAGGCATCTTGGCAACTGAAATGCTAATCGATCAAGAATCATGAATCAGTTTTGCTAACTGATTCGTAACTGATCAATTAACTGTGAGGTGAAACAGTAGCCCTTCGATCAGTCTTAAATTCACCTGCACCGTTGGATTGGATCTGTAGGCTCTTGCGTTTATTTCGCAATTTCGCAATTCAGAATTTCGGCATTCCTTGTGACAAGATAACTTTTTAATCCATGTTGCGATCCCTGAAATGGAGCCAGATCAACGGTCCACAAAAAATTCATAACCTGATCCCTTCTTTTCTTAATCGAACGACTGACGGGGTTTCGACGTTTCTCCCTTCGAGTCATTGCGACTCCACCATTATAAAAATCATGATCACAAAATCTATGAAATAATTGGACAGTTCAAATAACCCACTGAGATGGATGATTGATGGGATTTCAAAGTTTTTCCTTTTGGCATTTCGACATTTCGCATTTCGGGATTTCAACATTCTTGTTGTTAAGTGTTCTTGACAGTTCCAAGTCCCGGTATCTAAAACTCCGAAATGGAGTTTACTTCGGGGTTTCACATTTCATGATTTATGCATTCTTGTTGTTAAGTGTTCTTGACAACTCTAAGTCTCGGTATCTGAAACTTCGAAATGGAGTTTACTTCGGGGTTTCGCATTTTGGCACTTCGGCATTTCACATGTCGTAAATTCGAGAGGTTAGGGAACCCCGTTCCTTTGAATTTCCAGTCAACGAAATGACGATCTTTTGCCATGTGTCCTATGGAACCAACGGTACAAATCTTATCAAAAAATTCATGAGCCTTTGTCGTGTCTGATCAACGGTCCAGATCAACCCTTGATCTGACGGTTAGGAATATATCATGAATTCACAAGTCTTCGTTGTGCCTAATTCAGGATTTTGGCGTTTCACATTTCGCGACTTTGGGACTCCTGTGGTGAAGTGTTTCTACACTTCCAACACCCGATATATGAAACTCCGATTTCCTGGTCTACGAAACTCTAAAATGGATTTATTTGTAATGCTCTATCCTTTTGCATTTCAGGATTTTCTGCCATGCAATCATCGTTGCGCTACTGGTCTTGCCACTTTCTCTTGTTCATCATCATTGGGTTGTGCTTGCCATCAATGAAAAACAAATACTCTGCCTATCATCGGGCTGTGCTTGCCATCAATGACAAACAAATACTCTGCCTTCTATCTAAAAACATGCCAACAATCTCCCCCTTTGGCATTGATGGCAACCCCTTGAAAAAACATGCAACTATAACTATACCACTGTAGCATCCTTGAAATCCATACCACTGTAGTAAATATAGCCTGTTTGAAATTACCACACTTTCTCCCCCTTTGACATCAATGTCAAAGAAGAAACATGCTCCCCCTGAGCTATTGCAATACATACTCCCCCTGTCAACTATGAGGATCTTATAAATACACTAGATATTCAATAAGTACTCCCCCTGACCAGGTGAACAGATTAGACACAAGACATTATAACCCCCAACGTTTGACAAAGATATCCAAAAGGGGTTGTTGCTAATGGTTTAGTAAAGATATCAACAATCTATTCTCTGGAAGGAATATAATTCAGCTGAACAATTCTGTTTGTAACTTGTTCTCTGAGAAAATGGTATTTTATTGGGATATGNTGGTATATTCACTATAGAAGTTTAGACACTATTTGTTGGGAGGACATTTTAATATGTTCACTGATCATTCTACATTAAAGTACTTAGTCAACAAGCCAGTGTTAGGGGAAAGAATGTGAAGATGGATATTATTATTTCAGGAGTATGAATTTGAGATTGTGGTCAAGCCACGAAGAATGAATAAAGGACCTTGTCACTTATCCAGGTTAGAACATGGTGAGGAACCTACCAGTCTGGAGGATACACTACCAGATGCACAGATGTTGGCCATCGGAAAATTTGATGATCACTTCACTGAGATAGTTCAGTTTTTATCCATAGGAATGGCACCTCGCGAGTATACATTTATTCAGAAGAAACAGTTGGTAGTCTGCACTACTGACTTTCAAATTATAGATGGATAGTTATATAGCATGGGACTAGAGAATATCTTGAGGAGATGTGTTATGGAGGAAGAAATACCATTGATTCTTGTAGAAGCACATGAAGGCATCGCAGGAGGACATTATGTCGGGAAAGAAATAGAAGGTCCTCAGAGATGGCCTCTAGTGGCCTACTTTACATAAGCATGTTAAGGAATACTACAGAGAATGCGATGTATGTCAAAGAGTATGGAAGCCTTCTAGATGGGATGATATGCCTTTGGCACCACAATTAACATTAAAATCATTAGAGAAATGGGCAATTGACTTTGTGGGACTGATCAACCCACTAGGAAAGCGCACATGAGATAGATACATTATTACTTCTACAAAGTATTTGACTAGATGGGAAAAAGCAAGAGAAGTTAAGGACTTGTCACTTTAGTGTAGCCACAATTGCACAGTTCATATTTGAGGATATTATAACTAGATTTGGATGCCCAAAGATCCTTATGAGTGATAAAGGCACACACTTCATCAAAAAAACTATTGAAGCCTTAACTCAGGAATTCGAACTTCACCATCAGAAGATCACTCCATACCACCCACAAAAGAATGGTACAGTCGAAGCTTTCAATAAGATCATGGAGAGATAACTAACTAAGATTTGCAGTGTTAACAAAGATGATTGGGATCTAAGAATTCCAACAGTATTATGAGCTTATAGAACTACATGCAAAAAGTTAACAACAAAGACCCCATTTAAGTTAGTATATGTCTTGGAAGTAGTGGTACCTATGGAATACTTGGTTCCTAGTTTAAGAATTGCAACATTTACAGGTATGGATGACACTGGTGTTGTTCAAGATAGGCTTGTGCAGTTGTAAAACTAGAGGAAGACAGGTTCATTGCAAGATTTCATCAGTAGTTACAAAGAGAACGAGAAAAGGCTTACTATGACAAACATATCAAGAATAAAGCATTCAATCAAGGATATTTAGTACTGTTATATGACAGGAAGTTCATGAAGCATCCA
>SNQJ01S0021560.1:54693-74236 GCA_010110895.2 Picea sitchensis
TGCCTTCTGTCTGAAAACATGCCAACAACCTTAAGGAAGATGGTTGGGGGTATTGGTGAGGATTTGTACAAAACATTATGGTGAATTTGTGAATTTCCATGCACTTGGTGGCTTCAATACTTCAATAGCTTCCATGCGCTCGAGCAGGGGAAAATGACAAGCAAAGAGGTGAAATGGTAAAAGAAAATGGGAAAAAGTTTCTTTATAACTAAAATTTGATCTTTTGGCTCTTTTAATTTTTTTTTAAATATGTCACATCAAGGGTCAAATCAAAGTATCGCGCATGTGGAAAACTTAGTGTGAATCCATAAGATCAATGTTGCAGCTTGAGGAAAGTTGCCAAGTTTGTTGCAATGTAAAGAGTTTTCAAGTGCGATACACCATGAGGGAAAAAACTTTGAGAGGCACAACATGTCAAGATTTCCAAAAAAATACAACATGTCAAGATTTCCAAAAAAAATCTAAGTCTTCCTATGTCACAGTGAAAACGTTTTTCCATGCCTTGTGGTGTATTGTACCTGAGATAAACTTTGATGTAATATATCATGATAGAAAAAAGTTTTAGTGCGATTGGATAAAGGAAAATTTCACAAGTTATGAAGGCGACAACAAGGTGAAAATTTGCTTAAAAAGTTAGGTCAAAAAAACCAAAGCAATCTCTTAAGACCTAGTGAGATCTAAGACGGACGTTCAAGAATCACTTCATGAAAAACTTCTAAGTTGTATGATCAATTAAAAAACAATTTCATGAAAGTTCAAAAGTTTGAAAAATAAAAGGAGGGGCCCTAATCTATTTTTCCTTCATCAGATGACAAAGACTAAATGATATGGGAATTTGTTCCTTGCTCAATAATTGGAGACACATTGTATGAAACCATGAATTTACATAGCTAATATTTAAGACAAATACTAGTTATGTCAAGATAACTTTACCTTGGGTAGAGCATCCAAGCTTCAACTCAATGAGTTTCCATTGTAAATTGCACTTCAAATTAGTTAAATGGGTGTTTATTTCCATCTTCATCATATTATTGGTCATAGCTATGAGGCCAAAGTATGGAGTTCTTTCCTCAATCAGTCCTTCATCAAATTCCAATGTAGTGCCACAAGGTTATTACAGACAAGAGATATTGAAGATATGAGATATTTATTCATGTTCTCCTAGTGTTTCTCTGCTACTAGTGAGTATCCATAGCCCTAAATAAGTCACCCTGGTATCACATGCCTTTCTCTGCTACTAGTGAGTGTCCATAGCCTCGATGGAGATACGTACATGTCCCACATGATCTGAAATTTCTATTCCAATCCTTTACCTTTCGATTTTATTTTGAGAAAGAGGTGGATGGGGGATCTCAATTGTCCTTTATAGGCATGTGGGATGATACCTATTAGTTGAGAAATGTTTCATATATGTTTTCTTTTATGATAAGAATATTCCTTGTATGTAACACCTTGGGTACTCCATAAGCTTCTAAGTCAAACATTAGTCATTGTTACCGCCTAAACTAGCACCCTTTGTGAGGGTGATATTGGGGATAAGCACAACACAGTAAATGCACCAATGTCACCTTAGAAAAATATCCCCTTCACTTTAGGCTAGTTCCTTGAATCCATGGGGGGTATCCCAATCATTGGAAACAACCTATATAGTACAAGCCACTTACAACAACAGACCTCAATATATCTTAGATATATGATTGCCAAAGTAGTCAAGTGCCTTAAGAATATTCAACAGTGTTTAGGGAAATAACTACTAGAATATAAATAGGGTTAGGATATAATTATATGAGTGTTGAGATGTGAAATAAATATGTTACAACAAAAGTATAAATCAACACTAAGAAACCACTCTCTAGATGAAGAGAAAAGGTACCTTTAATCACTCAAGAGTGAGATCTAATTGCACAAGTAAGGACTGAATGATGCACTAATTTGTACCTTATTTGTATGTTGTAAATTGGACTAGTTTTCTACTGTGCAAGAATTCCATAATCTGATTGATGAAAAAAAAAAAAACATAGAAAATGCATATTTTTGGTGAGGAAAAGCACCCCAAGAGTGCCTAAAAGAACTTAGAATGATGAATCTTTGATTCTTTAGCTAGGTAAATGAATAAAATATGAAAAAATAGTTGATCAATGGTTAAATGCAAGTACAAATGAATAATAACCATGAAATTAACTCAAACTTGCAAAAATAGATGGTGAATCCGCCTAGGGTTTCACTAAAAATATCCAAAATGAAATATAATAGCAATGAACCACTTAGGGGATGAATTTCACCACTATAATGTGCTATATCTGTTTTATAAACAATACACAAGTGAAATATAAGCTATGGTAGGGTTAGAATGCACCATTTAGGGTTAAACCCTAACTTTAGGGTTTCACCAATTCTTATTTTTATTGTTGTAATTTAATTTCCAGAATTAGTAAACACCTTAAATCAACCACAAAAAATTAGATACAACCTTGAAGAACAATACCAATAGGTATGATTTTCCTTTTTGGGGTTAGAAATTAACAATGAAGCATAAACCATGGATAAAAATGTCTAGAAAAGGAAAGTAATCTATTAGCTTTACTATAGACAATGCAATACATATTTTTGATAGTTTATCCTTTATATTTTTTTGTATTTTTGTATTTTATATGACATGAAAACAAAATAATTGAATTTTTAGGGTTTTAGTGGTTGGTTGTTGAAGTTAAGCTTAGTGTCTTGTCTCCACTTGGGGCTTATGGGGTCAAGAAGTATGCCACTCTAAGAATTGGTTATCAATGTTTATGGATTAGAATGAGACTAGGGCCACAAGGCTAGTAGTCTCTCATTTAATCAAGACAAACCATGAAAACCAAGGCCCTACAAGAAGGGTTTCCCCAAGGGAATAACCTTCATCAACAAGATCAACAAAAGACTTGAAAATAATACTTAAAACCCTTGCCAAGGAGCATAGAAATAATAAAGACAAGAGATAAGCACTTACAAATTGTTTTAGAGAAGAAGGAAGAGACACAAAGCCTAGAAGTCCTCTCTCCAAGTATTTGATAACTCCTCAATGGATCTATATTGAAATTTTATGTAGAATCTTGAATCATTTCACAATAGCCTTTAAAAATACCAAGAATAAAAACCAAGAAATATAGATCTCCAAGAATTGACACCAATAAAACAACAAGTAAATATCTCCTATTAAATGGCTCCAATAATGATATCCAACAATTCACAAAAATTTGGAATGAGATGAGTGAATTTATTTATAGATGAGGCTCACAACTCCTTCCCATTCTTTATTCCCTAAAATAAGCCTAAGGAAATAAAATAGAAGTGACTTGTCATCCACATAATTTGGAAACTAAGTCAAATTACAATTAAATGATGATTTACATGCTAGAAACCCTCATAAATGGGGACGACATCCACAAAATGTTCTCAAAGAATTCTCAGATAATGTCCATAAATACTTGAAACATGTTTCCAAAGAATGACCATGTCTATACCTAAGATCAAGGCACCTCCATGAAGCATGGGAGTGACCCTCCAAGTGAAAAATTGGGTCATAAAACTCCCAACAACAAGAATGACATCAATATTCTAAGAGGTTCAATTTGGCTCCAAGGTACAACATTCCACTTGCAAGTGACTTGGGTGGGGCTCAAAAATGGCAAGGAATATACCTTGGCCATTCTATCTCCAATCTCCACCTCAAAGAGGGGGACAACCTCACCCCAAGAAAAAAATAAGTCCTCTAAGTGGACAACTTCTCAATTTTCTCCGTAAGTAATAAAGGTGATCAAAAGCCCCTCCACATCGCAAGGAATGAGTGTCATGCCATCATCATCAAATGAAAACTCACTTAGGATATCTCCACATCATCTAAGTGGCTCAAAATAAACCCCACGACTATCATAAAGTGCCCCAAGAGAGGTAAACCCTCCTTTAATGAATAAAATGCTTTAAAAAGGTGCCAAAGTAGGGGGGAGTTGTGGAATATGACACATGGAAAGTGTATAGGAGGTCCATGCAGAGGAAAAAAACATGTTTTTGCCTCAGAGAGTGTGACCAATGCCTCAAAAGACATGATTCTTCCTCGATAAAAATGACATTAGATGATTAGGTGTAGAATCATATCCAATGCCCAAATGTGGTACATACATAAGAAAAGGAGGGTCCATGTGGGGAAAATAAGGTGTGTTAAACCATGGGTGTGACAACCCTTATAAAGTGAAATCACCTTTTACATATCAAAGAATAAGTGAATAGTTAGGACCTTGTAAATCATGTATCCTAGTAGATCCTCCTCAAAATGCCTACATACCTACCTAGAACATAGATTCCCAACTTAAAGGGAGTTACCACCTCCAATGGATAGTCAGCTGGAGAAATAAAACCAAGCACCCTAAGAATGGGAACTAAAAGGATATGCCATAACCATCCACCTAAGGGGATTGGGGTAACCTATAACCAACACTTGTGTTGAGGAAAATATATGAAATTATCTTACTCAAGTATTTTCAGGTTTTACTTGGATAAAGAAAAATAGTCGGGAATGTCGCCCTAGGTTTATAGCCATCAAAAACAAAATCCTAACTCACAAGTATCAATTACAAGTGCTTAGTCTATTATTTTCACAAGTAATACACCAAGACGATAATCAAGATAGATGATACATAAAGCAATCCTTTATTTCATTCCAATTCACCAAAGAGTCATTTTCTTTACAAAATCTCATACAGAAATTTGGGACTAAAGTCAAACTTAGACATCCCCAATGGAACATACAAAAGGACCTCTCACAGAAAATCAAAACTGCACTCTAAAAGCTGGATCAACTTGCCACAGATTGTTTCCCACTCGACTCTGCACAATAACCTTTGTCAGTCATGAAACTAACTCACAAACAAACAAGTCTACACAGACTATCAAAGATAGATCAACACCTCTGAAAAATGAGTGTCTGAATGATGTAATTCAGCCCTGAATGTTGTTGTCTACAATAAGACCCTGCTATCATAAAAGAGAATTAGGCTTGTGATAAATTAAGAAATGAATGAAAACTGAACTATCTCAACATAAACTCAAAGAGAAAACCTTAGTATGCTTCTCCTTCTATCCTCATCTTGTTCCTCCCTTTATTTTTGCCTTTAAGCAAATTAGAATTGGTTGAAGTAGTTGAACCACCTCATTAGTTAAGTTAACTAAGAACTCAACCAACTTTTTAGTTAAGGGGGGAAAAGTAATAAGTCATAATAAGGGCTTTAAATAAATAATAACTAGTAGGCGGGACTCATTGTAACTCCCATTTATCTCTTAACAATTATAGCATAACTAGTCAATTAAGAAAGAACAAATATCCTTGTGACTCCCATCATCACATGCACATTTGACAATTTATCTCATTTATATTTGACATTGTTTTCAAAAATTCATTACTCATATATGCAAAAAATAAAACATGTTGTCCAAAAATTCCTGAAGTCAACTGTCATCAACAATAGATAAAATAAAAAAACTCAAAAGCCATATTTCCTAGTGTGAGATGCAATATTTCCTTGATTGTTGTTGTCACCCTTTGATTTCCCTGAATATTCCTTTGGCTGAGTTGAGCCTTTAGGCCTAATCTCATTGGTCACATGAGAAAAATCATCCCTCAAATGCATCCGGGAAGACACAGATTTATTAGAGCCATTGGAGGGTGAGGAAGGGACAACAATGGATTTTCCTTTGTCAAGGGCATGGTGGGCCTCAGTTTTCAACCTTTTTCTAGCATGAGAGGACTGAATTGGTGAGTGAACGGGTGAAACTTGGACAATCGNAGATTTATTAGAGCCATTGGAGGGTGAGGAAGGGACAACAATGGATTTTCCTTTGTCAAGGGCATGGTGGGCCTCAGTTTTCAACCTTTTTCTAGCATGAGAGGACTGAATTGGTGAGTGAACGGGTGAAACTTGGACAATCGGGTTAATAGGAAAGGGAGCAGGTAAGGACAAATTGGGCCAGCCACGATGTTGGGAGATTGTTGGGTGGACAATCTCCTGCCATCCGTCATTTTCAGGAACATCGGGGTGCAATGAGACATGAGGGGGCATGGGAATACCAGGGGCTTGTGGAGCTTGGAAGGGAGGCCTTTCAGGCCTAGGTTGGACCACTCCTTGCCCAATCCAATTGAAAAATCTGGCCTGAAACAACTGGCCTAACTCTTGCGAGTCAACATCAAAATGTATGGATAACTTTGGCCTTCTTGGGCCTCTATTCCAATTACCTCTCCCTCGGTTTCCTCTTCCATGGTGACCTTAGCTGAAGAATCTCATTCCTGCATGCATGATTGATTAGCAAATAGTCCTTTTAAGAACCATACATGATAACTCTTTAAAAATATGAAATATATTTTGACTCAACAACATATCAGGCTCATGCAATCCAATCCATAAAAATTGTTTAACTGTCGTCAATGAGCAGGGGGTGAACAAAAGGTCCTGGGATATGCGAGGGGCTTGTATTGAGCGAAAAAAAATGATAAAATGAGGGTTAAAATAAAATGGTTACTTCTCAAAGACCACAAACAATCAACTGTAATGTAAACCAAAGAAAACATCATTGTAATCCAACCAAGAAAAGGTGACTCTAAACTGTTTCAATACAAAATTGTTCTTGCTGTAATTAAATTTTAGAATAGGGAGTGAAAAATGAATGTGGGAAGGCGAGGGGGTTGTAATTAGTGGAAAGCGAAATAATGGTAGGGAAGAGAGCGATTATTGCTCATAAAATTAATTAAGTGATCCACGAACCATTCTGTAAAAGGAAACACACCAACCAAATGACTATTGAGGCCTTGAAACAATTATTGTTTACAGTTCAAGCAATCTTGTGCATTAACTTGATCCTTGTTTGTAATCAAATATTTAACACGGTTCCATCAAAACAAGACGGTATGCATTCCACAATAGCCTGTAGGGGAGCTTCGTTCATCTCAATTATCCATCTAATGTTTTAAACACTTCCCAAATGAATAAACAGTAAACCACTCTATTCAACATCAAAATCAACCATTCCCCTCGAATTATTTCAATCATTAAATACAATTGAAAGGTCATGCTCGATTATTTCCTTCAATCCATTTAAAAATTAAATTGCAATGAGGTTATACTGTCACAACACCTATGCCTACCACTGTTGAAAAGTATGATATTCATTTAACATTCATAGTGGATAGTAAAAGAAAAACCATATTTAAATTTCAAAGATCCTGACCTATCAATTAAACACACAGACAACAATCACCACTTCAGCTCACGCTATGTTGTGGAATACAAAAAACCATTCGACAAAAAGAAAGTGTATTTTTGTGACTATACAGGTCCAATTTTCTTTGACTCTAAACATTCAACATGTTGGGCTATTAATCCAATACAACGAAGCAACAACAACATGTTGATCTCATAACACAAGTCGATCAAATTGCAACAAACCATTGTTTAGAAACCCGTGACCTTCTCTAATGGCGCCAGGGATGATTTTAAGGATGGAAATTTATTTTAAAATGTAGAAACCTTGGTGAATCTTACTCATCCTTCATATGCCAACTATAAATGTTTGGCAATTTTTTTGTAAAAATATTCAAACTTCTAAGGATTTTTTTACAATTCGTATAAAATTTTGGTGATTTTTAAGGTAAAATAAATTTATACTATAAAATTTGGGCAAATCATTTTTAGAATGGTGAATCTTTTTTGCAAAAAAACCATGGAAAATTAGCCCATGAGCAAAATTTAGCCCATAAAATCATCCTTGAATTATGGCGCAATCAATTAATATCGATAACAAATATAGTGGATAACCATGCCATAATTACCACGATTGTGACATTCCCATTGAAAAATTATAAAACACACAGTCATAGTATTATTAACTCAACTTATCAGGCTGAGCTATCAATCCAATACAAAGAGGCAACAACAATATTGCCCAAATTATTCAATATTGCAATCAAACCATACTGTGTAAAACTTGTGCCCCTCCTTGACGATGCAATCAAATAATCATACATATACATTGGATGGAAATTCCATAAACACCCCGATTTTAATAATCATTTGGCCATTAAAAACAAGCAGTTAAAGTAATCATTGATTCATGCTATAGGAATGCCACTCATACCAATGCATCAAGCGTGAAGCATCATTGTGCATTAATCAATTAAAAACAATGATGGGTTATCAATTCAATAAACAACAGGACAGAGATTGTGTATTTGATTTAACAACTCATTCCAATAACCATGTTGAGCTTATCCATCCAATTATAATAACAATTGCAGTGACTAGATACAAAAATCAACACCACTGTCATATAATCAATGGGGTGAGTGAGTAATCCACTCTTTCGAAAACACACCACCAATCCACAACTACCAACAATACACCCGATAGGCCATAACGGTCTCCTATATCAACAATTGAACTTGAGGAAGCAAGGGTTTTCTCTGTGGACCAACATGAGGAGGCTAGAGTCGACTCTTCTTGATGGTGAGAACCTCTGATACCAATGGTGCACACACATGCAATACCATAATTGACTTCATGGACAGGGTGACAAATCCCATGAAAGGAGAAGATATGAACAGAGGAGAAAGGCTCCATTTGGGCCTTGTAATGATACTTAGCACACGCAAGGTATAACCCTCGTGGATCTCCCATCCAACCAAATAACAACGTTGAAATGAAGCAGAGATGAGAAGAAGTAATATAACCCACTGCACGACCAATAGTAGCATGAACAACCCAATGCCCAAGTGAATAATGCACAGTGACACCAGGAATTTCAAACCCATTAAAACCCATAAATCCAATATTGGGTATGGGATACGACTGCATGAAGACAAACAATCATTGTAGACCAACAAAACCATCCAACTAAAACTAGTAAGGATGATAAAGAACCTCTATGGATTCTGACACTCAAGACGACCAATAACATTGTGACTCCAAACATTATTTCAATGAAAGCCACCAACGATTCATTCCAAAAATCACAATTTTACACAGTTTCCATACTTAAGGAAAGCGCAAACCCATACATCCAAGCCAATATCTATTTCATAACCAGATCAGACTCATGGATGGAAAAAAAAGACATACCTATAATCAAAATCACCTTAAAATGCGAGTTGGCCGAGCGGTTCTCCCTCTGCTAGAAAGTTAGAGCATAACCACAACAACATAGTTGAACAATAGCCCGATTAGGGTGGCGTCTGGTGAAGGAGTAAGGGTGACGTGTAGTAAATTCATGTTGCCTCCATACCCAGTCCATTAATTCCTTAGTAAATTCTAGAAATCTTCCCATTAACTAAATTAAACCATGTGTTAGCACTGAGAGTCACCCTCAGATTGAGGGAGAATAAGCCGAGTACCCATCAGCATTTTTGGTGGATGTTGGTTTTATATGAGTGGAGGTCAATGGACAAAACTCAATATATGAATGATGTTCAACACATAACTGGACAAGAAATGCACAGGGAAGTGAGGGCCACATTAACTTCAGTCAATGAATTGAGTTTAAGTGTGAGAAGAGGGAAGACTTATTGAGAAAGTTGAACAAGACAACTATGAGCATCAGGATTTCAAGTAGCTTGGAGAAGAAAAACTCAGACTCAAGATCACTCTTAAGCCCAAGTTTTAGACACTGAAATATGTCCAAACAACACAGTCACAACAACAAAGTGATCAAACCTACATCACAATGCAGCTACAACAACTCGACTGGATCCTCCATGCCTGAGCCATTCATTGTAAGAGGGGGAAAAGAAAACAAGGGAGCTGACTAAAACTGGTCACAATACCATTGTAATCAAGCCTACATTACAACAACATAACAACCCTCGACTGGATCCTCCATGCCTGAGTGTTTTAGCACAGTTTTTACAGAGAGATGAAAAGAAGTTGACTTCTATTAACATGAAAGTATCAAATTTGATACATAACCAGAGAACAACTATGGCATCAAAACATTACAAGATAGGGAGCTTTTCTCAACCAGTTGACCCTTAACAGAATATCAAAACTAACTATTTATACTCAGAACAATTCGCCACTACCAAGAGTGTGACCTGGCCACTACAATCAAATCTTTGCATCGGAGATTTCTTCTATTAGTTTGAACATGCATCCCTTTGTCGGACACGAGCTCAGATCAACATGGGTTTGCAGGAAAATATGTTCGCAGGGGTACTGCAGGATGACAGCTCCAGATCCCCCATGCCTTCCATTAATGGGGTGAGATGAGGTTTCAACCACCAAACCTACCTTCCATTAACTTCTTTTCCTCATATATTTAATGAGACCTAATGCTCAGGGGGCGGCCACATTTTGTTATCGAATAGGTTTCCATATAAACACATGATTATGGGGCCGCTCAAAGGTGGTTTGGGTTCATACTGGTTTTGGGCCTGCAATCAACCATCTTTCACCACGTAGCACTTTCTCCATACCATGGTTTCCATTGTAGGACCGCTTAAGAAAATTATCGCCCAATCATGTTGCGTCGCTGCAATAAAATGTGGTCATAGATATGATCCCAATTTGCAATCTACGCACACCTACTAGATTTATCACCATCACCCATCATAACCACCTACCAACTTTAGAATCCACCAAACTGTGCCCTAGGGGGGGGCACCACTTTTGACGTTGAACAATAACACCTCCCAGAGGATGATCTGAACTGATGGACTGACATCACCATGTTGATGTGTCATGAAAGAGAAGTGACACGTGCCACTAAGAAAGAAACAAATGATATTCCCACGGTTGCCTAGACTGAGTGCCACGTGTCATTTATGGATAGGTGTCAGGTGGCATGACCGAAAAGTGCACCACATGTCTACACTAATGACTTCCACATATCCTCTTAAATCAACGACTAAGATCTCCTTCGGGTCTCCAGGCTTCGGGAAAATCAAAATTCAAACTTATTTTTTCCTCAAAGAAAAAAATTTGGAGTTAAGGATCTGATGACGTGTGGCCTCTAGAGATCGACGGTTGAGATCCCTTTGTGGCTCTAGAATTCAGGAAAATCAAATCTCAAACTTTGCTTGCCTTTTGAGCTTTTACTCGGAGTTAGTGATCTATTGACACATGTCCTCTTGAATCAGACGATTGAGAATTACTTCGGTCCTTCGGGTTTCGGGAATTTAGCAGCTTCAGGACTTCAGGCTTTGGCCCTTCTGGATTTTTCAATGCACAAATCGCGCAATCCTCCGAAGTAAAATCCCTGAAACACTTGATCCGAGGATGCGTGGCCCCCCACAAATCGACAGTCCAGATTCATTTCGGGCCTTTGACACTTTGGCACTTTGGGACTCCGGAACTTTGGTAGTTTCGGGACTTCGACAATTTTGAATGTGAAACATAAAAAATCTCCCAGAGGAAAATTTTTGAAGTGAATGATATGATACTATGTGTCCTCGCCAATGGATGGTCCAGATATGTTTCGGGCCTTCGACACTTCAGGACTTCAACAATTTTGAAAGCTTAACTTCCATGATTCTCCGGAGTGTTGAACCTCGAAGCGAGGGATCTGCCTCCACGTGTCCTCGACTTTTTATGGCTCATATTTTATTTTGGGACTGTAGCTTTTCAGGGATTCCTGAGGCCTTGCTGCCAAGATCAACGACTCCGATTGATTTTGAGATCAATAGTCCACAATTGCTTTGAGAGTCTGGGCTTTCACTCTTCAGGAGTTTTACACACTTCTCACTTTAATCTCCGAAGATCATTTCCCCGAACACTTTGGATTGGATGCCACTTGTCCCCCTCAATATCAATGGCTCATGCTCGCTTTGGGCCTTGGGACTTTGGAACTTTTTCTCTGGCACTATACTTCATGCAATTTTGGACTTTCGAATTCCCGTGAATCACTGATTTGAACTGCTCCTGGAATCTTCACCGCTGAAATATTAAAACTGCCTACTGCTTGTGTTTCGAGCCTGAAATGGACTATTATGAAAGTTGTGCTTTGTGTCCATGGTTGTGGCCTGTGTAAACAAGGACCTGGACAATTGTTTTGGGCTAGGAAAATAGGGAGACCAGTGACTACAACAAAAGGAGACGAGTGTTCACCCTTGGGGAAAAACATAGAGGCTTGGGGTCAAGACTCCTTCCAGATAAGACATTAAGGGAAACCAGGGCACTTAAACACAAAAGGGGTGAACAAAAGAGATGTTACCAGTCGAAGGGGGAAAAAACTTTGAGACTTGGCATGCGATAGGGAAAGAGAGATAGGGAAAAAATTATAGTCTTAGGTACAAACAATGAACACATATGACTCCATACAACATCATGTGATAANACATTAAGGGAAACCAGGGCACTTAAACACAAAAGGGGTGAACAAAAGAGATGTTACCAGTCGAAGGGGGAAAAAACTTTGAGACTTGGCATGCGATAGGGAAAGAGAGATAGGGAAAAAATTATAGTCTTAGGTACAAACAACGAACACATATGACTCCATACAACATCATGTGATAACATTGGCTTCATAGGGGATGGAATACTCCTGGCAGGCTGCCAAGAACGCACAACTCCAATGCCTTAGATTTGGGTTATGGAGTCTCTAATTAAAAAATGAAAACAAAAGAAAAATGATATTTACAATGGTGGGAAGCCAATCATGGATTTAAACAAAATATTTCTTCAGGAAATGCCCATTGATAGGGCCACCCAATACTTTGGAATCCTCCAAGTTCTACAGTTTGTAAGTGTTGTTTGGGAATACCTCGGAACTATTGAAGGGCCCAATCCACAAGGCTTCAAATTTTCCATGTTTATCTTTGCCTTTCTTGGGGGCATCCCATTTGAGCACCAGATCCCCCAGCTGGAAATCCTCCTTGTTTGTATTTTTGTCAAAGGTTCGCTTTATCTTCTGCTGATGATCATGCACTTTATCAAACAATTTCTCCCTGGTCTGTTGCACTTCTACCAGCTGCAATATCCTCCTGACCATGTCATCAAGTTATCCTTGGTAGTCCTGGATGAACTTTTCCACAAGAAAAGCAAGATGGGTAGGAAAAATGGCTTAAATCCCATACACCAGTTGAAAAGGGGAAATTCCCAGTGACCTTTTGGTTGTAACTTTGTTATCCCATAATGAGAACTTCAACTTTGAATATCAGGCTTTCTTGTTGTCTTCTAATATTTTTTTGATGATCTTTATGAGGCTTTTGTTAGAATATTCTGCTAAACCATTTCCCTCAGGGTAGTAAGGAGTATAATGGACTATTGTAATCCCATACTGCTCACAGAAATTAATTAATGGCTTAGCTTTGAAGAGGCATCATTATCTGTAACATGCCTACTTGGACAGCCAAACCAAGACATGATGTCTTCAAGGAAACTGATAATCACCTTGTGGGAGGCACTCCTTGTAGGGATGGCTTCTATCCATTTTGTAAAGTAATCAGTGGCATTCAAAATCCACCTGTGTTGGCCACTTGAGGCTGGGTGGATCTCTCCAATGAATTCAAGACCCCACTGTTGAAAAGTTCCAGAAACCGCTACAGGTTTCAAAAAAAAATATTTGAGTTGCTTCTTTCCAGCAAACTTTTGACACTTGGCACAAGCTCTAATATTTTCATAAACATCAGTAAAAAGGTTGGGCCAAAAATATCCATCTCTGAGGATCTTATAAGCTATGGTCCTCCAAAATTGATGTCCCCCACATGAGTTTTCATGAAAATCAATCATTTCTCTTTGGTATTCTTGTGGATCCAAACATCTCAACAAAACTCCTAGAGGGTTCTTCCAGTACAAAACTTGATCAATGATACAATACTTGATTGCTTTGAGTTTCAAAGCTCTCACCTTGTTTTTATCCAAACCATCAAGAGGCCTTAACTTCTACAGGAAGTATATGATGTCTTTATACTAGGTGCATCCTACTAAATTGGGGTTGACATGAGACTATTCACCAGCCATCTCAGTTTTTTGATTCCCTGAGTTCATATTCATGAAATTAACTCCTAATGCCTTGCAATTTGATTCAACCAGTAACCGGGCTAAAATTTGGCCTTTCACCAATTTGGTGGGTTTGATTTCCAGGTCAAACTCTAACATTTTGGCAATCCACTTGCTCCTTTTACCATCTATATCAGGTTGGATCAATATCTCCTTTACTGAGGCCGAGGGGAAATATGCAATAATATTCGAGTGTAGAATATAGATAATGAAATCCTTTAGGGATTTAACCAAATCATAAGCATGCTTCTCCATGATATCATATCTCGTTTCTTCATCTCTCAGTGCTCTGCTGAAAAAGGAAATGGGCCGCTCTAACCCCTTTGCATTTCTTTGTAACAAAATAGCAGCCAGTGTATCAGATGAAGCAAAGGAAAATATCAGAAATTCCTTGGAATAGTCTAGGCTGATAAGAACATGTGCTTCCATMAATTCCCTCTTGATTTGGTTGAAAGAATATATGTACTCAACAATCCATTTCACTTCATTCCCTTTCCTGAGCATGGTTGTAATGTATTTAACCAATTCAACAAAATTAGAAATGAACCTCCTTAGAAATTTTATTTTACCCAAGAAATACTGAACCTCTTTCCTGGATCTGGGAAACGACAAGGATTGGATGGCCTCCACTCTACTCAGATCAATCTTCACCCCTCCGTCTGACACAATATGCCCCAACAATTTTCCCTCTTGCATGGAAAATAAATACTTCTTTGGATTTAGGGAGAGACCAAACCTTTTGCACTTCAACCTCAGATGATAACAATGCTCTTTATCATTCCTGGAGAATACTGTGATGTCATCTAGATATATGACTACAAATCTATCATTTTCCCCAATGAAGGTGATGTACATAGCTCGCTAGAAGGTCGCTCCCGCATTCATAAACCCAAGGGGAATTTTACCATACATGAATGTACCCCAAGGAGTTGTGAAAGTTGTTTTCTCTCTATATTCAGACAAGACAGAGATCTGATTGTAACTGGAGAAACCATCGACGATAGACATCCTAGTTGAACCAGTCACTCTCTGCAAAATGTGCTCCATTTTCGGCAAGGGATAGTTATCCTTTTTGGAGCTCCTGTTCAAAGTTTTGAAATCAACACACAAACCTGATTTCTCCATTCTTCTTCCCGACAGACACCAAATTAGCTACCCAGTCTGAAAATCTCAAAGGGATGATGATATGTGCATCCATCAACTTCTTGACTTCTTTTTCCATAATCGACGGTAGCATGGGATTTTTTTGTTTGACCTTATGCTTGAAAGGTTTGGAATCTTCTTTCAAAGAGATTTTGTGTTCAATGATGTTGGTGTCATATGTTCTCAAATCCTCATATGTCCAAGAAAATACATCAACAAAATCCTTCAAGATTATGACATACTTGGCCCTTTGTTAGTTTGATAAGCTGCTAGACAATTTTACCCATTTGGGATCCTCCTTCATTCCTAGATTTCATTCAGTCAAATCAGCCTCTTCAGTCAATCCTTCAACCTTTACAACAACATCATTTCTGTCAAACAATGTCTCTAAAGGGACAAGCCCCTTTGGAATGTGGTTTCTAGGAAACTGAAAAATATGATGGTTAGAAATATTATTCATAAAGACATCAACATGAGGGATTTCTTCAAAATCTTGATCCTGATCAATATGCATATCAGAAAATTCATCCATAGTTTCAAGGAACTTTTTTATTTCAATATCATCCTCAAAGACCTTCCAATGTTTGACATTGTTAGAAATAGAGGGTCTATATTTTATATCTACTTCATACTTGAGTTTGGGGGGTAAAGGGACCTTGAAATTACTTGTTGAGACTGCCAAGGAATCTGCAACATAATTCTCCTCCCTTGGAACAAATGAAATATTTAAAGCCAAGAAGAAATTTTCAATCATATCCCATACCTCATTTCTATAGGCCCTTAACCTTGGGTGCTTATCCTGATACAGATTTTTGAATTGATGAACAATCAGCCTATCGTCTCCAAACATTGTTAGCTCCTTAATTTTCATGTCTTTGGCAGCTCTCAAACCCAAGATAAGAGCCTCATATTCTTCCATGTTGTTTTGTTGTTTCAAATTCCAACTTGCAAGACAAAGATATGGTCTTTTGGGTGGGAGAAATAAAAACCACTCCAACACTAGCACCTTCCCTAGAAGAGGCTCCATCAAAAAACATTTTCCACACAAAGGTCTTGGGGGGAGGATCTTCACAAAAGGTAATAGGCTACTTTCTCATTTCAATAGGTGGTTGAGGGACATCAGAGGGATGTAATATACTGGTTCCTAAATCAGTATCGATTGCGAAAATGGGGTGGTTGATGGGATTGGCTTCATCACTGATAATGTAGGAAAGTTTTTCTTCTTTATAAAGCCTTCTGTGTTCCCCTCCAAACACATGGATGGTGGCATATGACAGATCCATTTGCAGTGTCCCCCCTAGTCTTTTGATCCATGATTTGAAAAACAACATCCCAAACTTAGGGGGGACATCAACTACCACTATGTCCATGACCACACTTTTCATTGGAAATTGAAACAAGGAGACTGCCAGGTCCTTAATAACCCCGAGGAATTTCACCTTCCTGGAATCGAATGAATATAGGTCATGGTAGGTTTTTGTAACCTCCAACCCAAGCTCATCCATGACAATTTTAGGTATGAGATTGTGAGATTCCCTTGAGTCTATCAAGAATTTGTGCAACACCTTATCATGGATGTTCAATTAAGTGTAGAGATGAGGTGAGGAATCATCTCTATCCTCCACCAAAGGTCCCAGTATAAAAATAGGATTTTCTACCTGGAAATTGACTGAGTCTGTGGAATGATATGAAGGTTCACGTTGCCACACTTTGGAGAGACACCTTTTGAAATCCCCATTCTTGATTAATTCTGACAGAGACACAGGGATCCTAATATTTTTAATTTCATGGTCAAATCTAAAAGAGAAGGGAGGCTTTACAACCTCCTTCACTTATGGGATAGGGATTTTGACTAGTGGTGGGGGGTTTGCCTACTTTTATTTA
The DNA here is from genome assembly GCA_010110895.2 of Picea sitchensis. Lineage (NCBI taxonomy): Eukaryota > Viridiplantae > Streptophyta > Pinopsida > Pinales > Pinaceae > Picea > Picea sitchensis. The sequence goes on from SNQJ01S0021560.1 coordinate 71,730, forward strand.
ACACCATCTACTACATTTTTGACAGGATTCTCTGCTCTAGTAGGTTGATCAAAAATATCCATCTTCCCTTATTTTTTCTTTGACCTCAGGCTATATCTATTGGGATTATGGCTAGTCCCTTCCCCCTTGCTCAGCTTATCCATGAGAGACTCCTCATATGAAGATTGGGTCAGATGAGGAAATGAGGAAGTGTCTCCAAGACAATGGATGTAAAGATCAAAATCTTCTTCCTCATCAGTAACAAGGTTATTTTGGAGAGGATCTTGAATTATCTGATCATATTTGTCTCGGTTTCTTTGATCTCTTTGGATGATCTGAGGAGCATTGTTTGGTATTTTGAAACTACCCCTATTATCTGCATTTTTGGGATTCCTATAGCTCGTCTTTCCTTCCATTTCCAACCTTTCCATTCTAGAAGAAAGTGATTTTAGTAGCTTGGTTACTTCATCCATTTGAGGGGGGGAAGCAAAGGAACTAGAAGTTGAACCTTTAGACCTACCTTTTCTTTTGTCTCTATCAGCCTTACTCCTAAGATTTTCAACTGCCAATATATTGGATTCTACTTCAAGGGATGCATATTTCATATGATCCAAGGAGGTAGCTCTTCTTTCTCTGAACAGGAGGTAGAACTCAGGGTCAAAAGAACTAGCATAATTCATCTTGGCAGAGGTTTTTGTAGGTTTAATTTCAGTGGTAATATTTTTATACATCTTATTAAATCTCTTTGAGAAGTCTAAAACAGATTCTCCCTCTTCTCTATTAAGTGCCCCAAATTTTGTAATATAATAAAGGAAATATTTTTTATTTCCCCAATGTCCTAAGAACAAATCATCTAGAGAATCAATCCTGTCAATATATCAAGGAGGAAATTCCTTAAACCAATCCCTGGCATCACCATCAAGGCTCTGTACAAAAACTCTCATCCACACATCTTCATTTTTGATGCCATGAATCTCTGCAAATCTATAAAAGGATGAAAGGTGCTCTTCTGCAGTCATGTCTCCCTCCCTTGTGAACTGGGGCATGTACTTAAGGTAGTCTGTGGTTGGGAGATCATTCATAGGCTGAGGTAAAACTATAGGGGTGTATCTAGTAGCCAATATCTCAACCATCTTGTTCCTAGGAGGATTAGGACCTACCATTTGGACGTGAACTGGAGGAGAAATAGGAGGAGATGAATTTGGGATGGGTATTACTATATCCATGTTTTTGGGAGGAAAAGGAAATGACTAAGTGCTGGGAGAAAATGTCGTAGGGCTCGAGGGAATAGAGGTTTCCCTTTCTATAAACCCATCAACTCTAATAAGGGGAGGGGTGGTAAATCCTGGAGTAGGGAAGTCTTATGAGATCCTGGGTCTAAACCACTGTACAACTTCAGGGGAAACAAGGGTTTCAAATATTTCTCCTTCCAGTCTGATACTAGGAGGGGAGAAATCAACAGGAAAACTCCCAAAATTTAAAATTCTTGAAACTCCAACAGATGGTATAATAGGGGAATTACCAGCAACTACTGGATTTTTTAAAAAAGGATTATGTAAATTACCAGAATCACCTGATACAACAGTTGAATTACCTTCTTGAGAGGTATTTATCATCTACTTCAGGTGTTTCTAGAGGCAACTGCAGAGTATACCTCGTATGTCTTCCCTTTGGAGCCACAACTGAAACAGTGGAGTCGCCAGGTGTAAGTTGCAATCTTCAAGGTACTAATTTCTGATGCACCTTCAGAATCAAAATTTGTTTGTCGTTCTTACCCAGGGAAATGTCTTCAATTCGTTCCCCGACAACGATGCCAAGAATGTTAGCACTGAGATTCACCCTCATATTGAGGGAGGATAATCCCAGTACCCATCATATTTTTTGGTGGATGTTGGTTTTATATGAGTGGAGGTCAATGGACAAAACTCAATATATGAATGATGTTCAACACATAACTGGACAAAAAATGCGCAAGGAAGTGAGGGCCACATTAACTTCAGTCAGTGAATTGAGTTTAAGTGTGAGCAGAGGGAAGACTTAGTGAGAAATGTGAACAAGACTTCTATAGGAATCAAGCTTTCAAGCAGCATGGAGAAGAAAAAACCAGACTCAAGATCACTCTTAAGCCCAAGTTTCAGACATTGAAATATGTCCAAATAACATAGTCACAACAACACAATGATCAAACCTACATCACAATGCAGCTACAACAACTCAATTGGATCCTCCATGCCTGATCCATTCAGTGTCAGAGGGGAAAAAGACAACAAGGGAGCTAACTAAAACTGGTCATGATACCACTGTAATCAAACCTACATTACAACAACATAACAACCCTCGACTAGATCCTCCATGCCCGAGTGTTTTAGAACAATTTTTACAGAAAGATGAAAAGAAGCTAACTTCTATTAACATGAAAGTCTCAAATTTGATACATAACCAGAGAACAGTTTTGGCATCAAAACATTACAAGATAGGGAGATCTGCTCAACCAGTTGACCCTTGACAGAATATCAAAACTAACTATT
>SNQJ01S0021560.1:88832-109995 GCA_010110895.2 Picea sitchensis
GATGATCATAATCTTTTGTTGGTCCAAAAGCTTTTCAGTGGGAAGGTGTGATCAAAATCTGGACCAAGGGTCAAATTTTAGCCCAAAAATCAACGTTCTCGGAATTGCCTCAAATTGGACGTGAGCATAGCCCTCGTCGTCACGAACCCAACGCAATTCGTTTCGTCTCAAACGGACGTCGGGAACGAAAGATATAGCGATCTGTTCAGAAAGTCAAACAGGGAAAAAAAAGTGCTGACTGTACCTGTCCGTACAGTCCGTACGGACACGTGGCAGGGCCGTACCATCATGATGATGTGGTAGTTTGATGACGTGGTGCATTTTTATTGGATGGTTGCTGGCGAATTGGATTGCGCCACGTGTCACTCGATTATTGGTTGATGTTGTTTGATAAAAGATTATGGAGGCCGTGGGGTTCGACCCCTGGACCTCCCCACCATGCAACGTTTTAATGAAGTCTAGCCAACCAATGCGCCATTTATTGTTTCTTGTTATATGAATGGGTTAAATTATATTTAAATTTGACTTTTGTTTGAAAAGGAAAGGGGGCGGGCCGGGGCATAAGCCCCGACCCGTGGTTCCATTACATTTCATATAACCATATGTATTAGCCCGAATATTTCTTGGCGCGCGGGGCTTGGTTTGGTTATTAAACTACAGTTCTTTTATCCATATTGCATGTGACCTCGAGTTGGCACGGATTTTCCCGGTGCCAGGTTATAACGCGCATTGGGAGCGTGTTCCAGGTACATGCACACAGAGGTGCGTTTTGTTGAACCAGTTCCAGCAAAGTTGAAGGAGGAAGATGGAGGAGGCCTAACTTCTTCACCGTTTGGTCGATTGAGGTGTCGTAAAAGCCCAGCTAGGGGTTTTTGGATGTGCTGGATCCATTGGCTCCATTTTCACAGCCATTTGAAGACTCTTCATGCGATTTTTTCACTGTTGAAGTTTCAGGAAGATCTAGGGAACTTTCAAGCCCTCTTTGATGGAGGACATGGTTTGGTGAGCCTATATTTGTTTTCAGTGATTGAATAATCATTTTTGGCTAATTTATATTCTCTGAACACATTGGGATAGGTTTCAGAGGATTTTGAGGACTTTTACAGGTGTTTTTGCCAAAGAGAAGCTCAGGGAAGCTTATGGCCACATGTAGAAGAGGTCATGCCCGGATGAGCCATGATCCGTTTTCAGAGTTCTATTAGTCATTTTTGGGGTTTTTATGTGTTCTGATCTCTATGGTACAGTTTGTTTTTCCATTGGATTTGAGCAGCAGCTTGTAAAAGAACTTTTGACTAATTAATCCCAGAGAGCCAAGTCCATTATGGAGGCTCAAGGAGATGTAGCCCGGAGGGGGGTGAACTCCTTTATCATCTTGTTCTTGTTGTGCATTTGATGGTTTATTTGCTGAAAGTATTGTTGCTGTGTATGTGTTTAAAGTACATATCTAACCATCTAAAGAAACATTTTCTCACACATAAGAATTTACAATAAGATACATGAACTTAACACATAAGTTTATTTTGCATATTTATACACATGAAGCAAGGTCCTGTAAAGTTTTATTTTAATGAAGTAGGGGTGCTTGCATAGCATAACAAGTCAGCCTTCTATTTTCAGATCACACCTTGAAACAATTAATGTGTACAGTTCAAGCGATCATGTGCATTAACTTGCTACATGTTTGTAATCAAATATTTAACGCAGTGTCATCAAAACAAGATGGTATGCATTCCAAAACAGCCTATACGGGATCTCCGTTCATCTCAATTATCTATCTAATATTTTAAATACTTCCCAAATAAATAAACAGTAAACCACTATGTTCAACATCAAAATCAACCATTGCCCACGAATTATTTCAATCATTAAATACAACTCAAAGGTCATGCTTGATTATGTCCTTCAATCCATTTAAAAATTAAATTGCAATGAGGTTATACTGTCACAACACCTGTGCCTGCCACTGTTGAAAAGCATGATATTCATTTAACATTCATAGTGTACAGTCAAAGAAAAACCATATTTAAATTTCAAAGATCCTGACTTGTCAATTAAACACACAGACAACAATCACCACTTCAGCTCACACTATGTTGTGGAATACACAAAACCATTTGACAAAACGCAAGTGTATTTTTGTGACTGTACAGGTCCAATTTTATTTGACTCTAAACTTTAGACATGTTGGGACATTAATCCAATACAACGAAGCAACGACAACATGTCGATATCATAACACAAGTCAATCAAATTGCAACAAGCCATTGTTTAGAAGCATGTGACCTTCTCTAATGGTGCAATCAATTAATATCAATAACAAATACAGTGGATAACCATGTCATAATTACCATGATTGCAACATTCCCATTGAACAATTATAAAACACATAGTCATAGTATTATTAACTCAACCTATCAGGCCGAGCTATCAATCCAATACAAAGAGGCAACAACAATATTGCCCAAATTAATCAATATTGCAATCGAACCATAATGTGTAAAACTTGTGCCCCTCCTTGATGATGCAATCAAATAACCATACATATACAGTGGATGGAAATTCCATAAACACCCTGATTGCAATAATCATTTGGCCATTAAAAACACACAGTTACAGTAATCATTGATTCATGCTATAGGAACGCCACTCATACCAATGCATCAAGCGCAAAGCATCATTGTACATTAATCAATTAAAAACAGTGTTGGTTTATCAATTCAATAAACACAAGGACAACGATTGTGTATTTGATTTAACAACTCATTCCAATTAACCATGTTGAGATTATCCATCCAATTATAATAAAAATTGCAGTGACTAGATACCAAAACCAACACCACTGTCATATAATCAATGGGGTGAGCCAGTAATACACTCTGTGGACAACACACCACCAATCCATAACTACCAACAATACACCCAACAGGCCATAATGGTCTCCTCTATCAACACTTGGACTTGAGGAAGAAAGGGTTTTCTCGGTGGACCAACAAAGGGAGGCTAGAGTCGACTCTTCTTGATGGTGAAAACCTCTGATACCAATGATGCACACACAGGAAATACCATAATTGAATTCATGGAAAGGGTGACAAATCCTATGACAGGAGAATCTATGAACAAAGGAGAAAGGCTCCATTTGGGTCTTGTAACGATACTTAGTACACACAGGGTATACCCCTCGTGGCTCTCCTAGCCAACCAACTAACAACGTTGAGATGAAGCAGAGCCGAGAAGAAGAAATATAACCCATTGTAGGAACAATAATAGCATTAACAACCCAATGCCCAAGTGAATAATGCATAGTGACACCAGGCATTTCAAACCCATTAAACCCCATAAAAGCCAAGACTAGGTATGGGATATGAATGCGTGAAGACAACCAGTCATTCTAGACCAACGAAACTGTCCAACTAAAACTAGTAAGGATGATAGAGAGCCTCTTAGGATGTTGACACTCAGGACAACCAATAACACTATGACTCCAAACATTATTGCAGTGAAAGCCACGAAGGATTCATTCCAAAAATCGCAATTTTACATAGTTTCCATACTTAAGGAAAGCGCAAACCCATACATCCAATCCAATATCTATTTCATAACCAGAGCAGACTCATGCATGGAAAAACAAAGACATACCTGTAATCAAAAGAACCTTAAAACATGAGTTGGGCTAGTGGTTCTCCCTCTGCTAGAAAGTTGGAGCATAACCATAGCAACACAGTTGAACAATAGCCCGATTAGGGTGGCGACCAATGAAGGATTAAGGGCGACGTGAAGTAAATTCACGTTGCCTCCATTCCTAATCCATTAATTCCTTAGTACACTCCAGCAAGCTTCCCATTAACTCAATTAAAATATGCATTGGAATTAGCATCTATCACTTGTCAAATGCACCACCCACATCATATCTTTCCAAACTATACCATGTGCATATCAACTATATAACTCAATAAAATCGCATAGCTATTAATCTTTCTAGCTAAGATTAACAACAATCATTCTAATAGTATAGTATAACCTCTTCCTTTTGCATTCATTTATATTTCTTTTACCTCTTTTCAATTGTTCTTATGTATTGTTACTAACATTTCTATTGTGCAAGTGTCAAAGTAACGAATCAAGGACAGATAGCAATAGTAGAAATGAACAACATAGGACATTGTAACATGATATTAGAGCTTATAACATAACATGTTTTACCCATCATCTACTTGTCGCAATGAGAACCAACACATAATAGGCCTTATTCATATGCCAATCGAACCAAGATTTCATCAACCATGTAAGTAGTGTCAAACAGTAGAATAAAAATTAAATGAGAACCAGATCTGATATCCAATCTACAAGGGGGTCCCACCTACTACTATTATTTATCATGTTAGCTTATAATAATAGGCTTTAGCAATACTTTGTGGGCAAGAACTTTGTTCCGGTTTTGATTGTCAACAACTTGTACTACAATTCATCCCATCGTGGCCACATACAAATAAATCATCACACTTTGGGCACATCAGAGTGGTCACATATTGTGAAAAAAGATAGGGTACACTATAGAGAATTTGGGGTGTAACAATAATTATTAAATGTATGGGTGGAGTCTCGAAGGTAACTAGTAGTTCACGTGGAACTGTGCCTAATATACCCATAGTCATCCATTGTTCACAAAACATTCCACCACTATGTTGACAGTGTAGATACAAAATTGAGGTAGTGAACAAAGAATAAAAACCAGTGCCTTGTCTATTGGGCCCAGAGTGGGCTTCCATGATTTTAATCAGTTGTTCTCATGAATATAAAGGAAACCAAATTAATAGTAACAATTTATTGTTTTCTAGAAAAGGATGCAAAAGAACATTCTTTGAAAAGGAACTGGCTAAGCAAAGAAACGACTAAAATAAAAGAAAGCAATGAGAAAATTCAAATCAAACAAACAAAATGAGCATAATTCAAATGAAAATTTGAGAAGACAAACCAAAGGAAAACTACTTTTATACAATTCAACTACCCAAAAAGAAGCTAACTAGAGCATCTTTCCAAAACTTGGCCATTAACAAGAAAGAGGTCTACTTCTCCTTTTAGGTATTATAGTCTATATGTGCCTAGGCCAAGGTTTTTCACTACCAAGTAAGGACCAAGCCATAGTTGTTGGAATTTATAGTGTTTAACTATCTCTTCATGTGGCTTCTCCCATTTTAACTCAAGTTCTTCCATTTGGAAGTCATTTTCTCTTGCAAATTGTTTTCAAACCACCTCTTCAATATTTGTTGATGCACAACAAATTTGTACTTTGTTTTTTCTTTCTCTTCTTCTAGTTTGAGTAGGGTATCAACCCTTCTCTAAATGTCTAGGAAATTTTACCCACGTGAGGTTTGAGATAGTTGGATAGAATTCGATCAAATATTTGGAGGATGGATTATTTCACATAAAATGAGAAATAAGAAGATGTTCCTAGAGAGGATTTTGGGGTTACTCTATCTGTGCATAGAGCATTTGGTACGACATTGTGACAATTTCCTTGGTGGCCAACTACAGCTCGTTTTAGGATGTCGATAAATTTTTTATTAGTGGATTAAAATACACCATTATCATAACATTACCCCCTATATAAATAAAAATTGTTCAACTTCAAAGAAGAAAAATACATAGAATTATAAAAAAACAAGAGTAGTTGGCACGCAGAACCCAATGATCAGATGATGTTATAGAAAATGAGTCACAACCTCTTTGTTTACCTTCATCAAGGGCATAGCCTTAGTCCATCGTGTGAAGTAGTATGTCATAGTTAGGATATACTTATGTTTCATGGAGGAATGTGGATTGATTTAATCGATAACATCCAGACCCCATTTTTCAAAGGATTCTTTCATGGATGTAGGCTACAATGGGATTGTTAACCTCTTCTCCTAGCCAAAGCACTTTCGGCATGTCTTGCATTTCTGAACATAAGCATGGGAATATAACCATTGGCTAGTAATATCTGAATCTTAGAATCTTGTGGGTTTTGGTTTCTCCTACAAATTTTCCTCTAGTAGGTCCATCATGTAATTCTATGAGAATGTTATCAACATCATGCTTCTCAAAACACCTAATAAATACACCATCATAGTTATTTTGGAGTAGGAGTAGGTTGTCATTAATAACATAGTTATTTTGGAGTAGGAGTAGGTTGTCATTAATAAATCAGTACTAAGAAGATCGGTGCCTCAAGCCTCTCTTTTGCCTAGAGTTCAAATGAATAGGGGATATACCATGATGAAGATATATCCTGAGATCGTTGCACCATGAATCTATCTAGGAAGTCACATAGAGAACTTATTGCATGTAGAGTGACAGTTCATTCTCCTATCCTTCCTATGACAACTTGACTAGATATAATGCCTCAACTACCAACCTACATATAACTTGACCCCTAACTATGGTAACATGTTTGAATCATATTCTTGGATGGTGGTCATCTCATTCCCTCTTCACTCACTGGGTTGTTTTTGCACAAACAATGACCTCACTGTTGGGTGGGGCACTATCACCTTAGTGTGATTCTTCAGAATATAGGGTTTGAGTTGCTTGAATTATTTGTAAAAAATGAAGTCGTGTTTATCAATCACTAGATATTTCAATTAATCTCCTTATATACTAGTGCTCGTGAATGAAATCGGGCACTCATTACCTTGTTCATCTTTTTGGGTGAGAATTGCTACAAGGGAATGGTTAGATGCAAAAGTGTACAATGAGAAGTCCTTACTCAACTATAGGTTGTGTAACATAAAAATTTTGTCTATGGAAGACTTCACTTTGTCGAAATCATCCTTTTCAACAAATATCAACTTGAACTATGATTCTTTTTTAATCATCTATTGAATAGGCTTGACAATTTCAGTGAAGTTGACTACGAACCTCCATACAAAATTTATCTTTCAAATGAAAGATTGCATAGAATTCTTACTAGTGTGCATGAGAATGTGCATTATGAATTTAGTTATTTTTGGATCTACAAAAATACCATCCTTAGATATGATGTGCCCAAGCAATTGACCCTTTGAAACAACAAAGAGGATTTTCTTGGGATTTGGAGATATATCATATTTTCTACATTTTTTGAAAATCTACTTCAAATGATGTGAGTAATCTAACCTATTCTTGGAATACATTGTGATGTCATCAGGGTATACCACAACACTCTGGCCAAATAATCGTTTAAATGCAATGTTTGTGGCACACTAGAACACTGCACCTACGACGTTTATTTGTCCAAATGAATTTTTTCTATATGCATACGTTCCCCACTTCATGTGAAAGGTGGTTTTCAAACGATTAGATTCAGCTACTAAAACCTTATTGTATAAAAAAAAATCCATCCAATAACAAGAACATATTATAACCAAAGATGAGTTGGATAATGTATTCCATCAAAGGAACAATGTAGTTATCTTTGTGAAATTCTTGATTCAGATTCCATAAATCTACATAGAATCTGATCTCTTTTTACTTCTTTCTCACAGGTACCAGGTTTTCCACCCATGTTGAATGGACAACTTTGAATATGATCTTGGCATATAATAGTTTCTTCAGTTACTTTTGTATTAATGGCTCCAATGTTGGATGAATATTAAAAATATTCTACTGAAAATGATTCATGCCTTCCTTTAGGGGAATGATGTGTTAGATAATCTTGGTGTCATACATGTTCAAATCCTCATAATTCCAAGAAAAGACATATTTGTCTTTGTGAACAACTGGATGAAGGTTTAATTCTCGACTTCTGTGCAACATGTTCCCAAATTGATAAATTTGGGATTTTCTTAAGTATCTAGGTTGATTAATGCATGAATCATGGAAGAACTATTCATCTTTACATTGACCGTCATTCAAAAATTCAATTTCAAATCAAATATTTTTCCCAAAGTCAATAACCTTATTGGTACATGGTTACCTCTAAAGTTATCTGGGTTGTTTATGCACTTCAGTATAGCCTTTTTCATGCTCCTCATCATCAATGACATCAACTTTTCAAGTGTCATCATTGGTGAGAAAATCAATGATATGTTCATTATCAAACACCCTCCAGTTTGTGATGTTATCAAGCAATGAAGGCATGCAAAGTAATTCAACAAAAAAACCATTATTCAATAGGGAAAACTTTGAGTCCACATTAGCTAAAGTGTATGTGGCAACATTTTTCAAGCAAGGAATAGAAGTAATATCGAATGCTTCAAAATTATCAATTAACTTCCAAATCTCTTGTTGCTACCTTATAAATGTGAGTCTAGAGAATGTATGGATTTTTTTACCTATATGAAAATGAGCTCTAAGTCACCAAAAAATTTTAAACATTTTACCTTGAGTTCAATAGCTTTCTTCAAACCTTAAATCAAGGCCTCATATTCAGTGATGTTGTTGGTGCACTCAAACTCTAATTGACAAGAAATTAGAGTCTTTTGTTTATGTCAATCTATTAAAATACAACCTACCTTGGCTCCCTCTTGTGACCTGGAACCATCAAAAAACAATGTCCAAATGTTAGTATTTAAATCTACATTAGCTTAACTAATTCTAACTAATCCTATTATTGTACAATAATTAGCATTAGTCCAAGTGAAATGAAATAGTTTAGACTGTGTGTTTTGTTTAAGGGGTGATTATTGAGCTACATAAAACCCACAATCAGTTTCCAAAAAATAATTGCCCAATAATGAATGAGAAAATTTGATAGGTTCATTTTGGGCTTCTAACTTTGTAACAGTATGTTTCATGTGGGTTTCGTTGTCCACCCTAATTTGACTTTTTCATCCCTTGTATGGAAACCACAAGTGAGACCAGTCAATGGAAAAGTAACCTTGCAGTGTTTATGACCAATCTCTACTCAAAAATAACCCATAGGCTTCAAGAATGTCAACAACATCAATGTCAATGCCCTGACAGATCCTCAAGTTTGAAGCTAATCTGATCATAACATTTTCTAATTCACCTACAACCTTTACAACATACATGTCTAACTGAATAATATCGGTTGTACATTTAGAGGGAATAACATTCATTCTTTGAAAAATAGAATAAGGTGGAACATTAGATGATTCTCTTTAATATATGAAACATTTATGCACATTATAGTTTTAGATTTCAAAATTTAGTAGGAATGGGGATTCTATGAATTCAAATGTGTGCCTATGCTAGGTCCATTAATGGTAGACTTATGTGTTATTGTATCCTCTGGAATTTTTTCAGATTTTTTTTGTTTTTAGTGGGTTTGAGTTGACTGTCAAGTGTGGTAGTGGATTTTTATTGTAGATTGGGAAGAGATTTAAAGGTATTCAAAATTAAATATCTCTGTTGACGTAAGGTGCAAATTTCATACATGGAAATGTTGGCTTTAGTATTCTTCGTGTCTTCAATGAAACGATATTCCATCCATTGTGTAGTTTGATTGTTCATTGAGGTCTTGTTAGCTTGGTAAAACTATAGAAGATTTAGTTTGAGGGGAAGTAGTGTTACCCTAAGTCTAAGTGGGAGGTGTGACCTTATTGAATATTGAAGTTGGTCTAGAAAGAAAGATATCATTAGGTATAGGTCCCTTGCTTCTTAAATTGTTGATGTTCAAATTGATCAAGATCCAAACAACAACCTCATGGGGATATAAATATCCCCCTGTGCTTTTATAGAGATGGTTCTCCTCTCCTGGTGTACTGGAAGATTATGTGTATGGCCTTAGAATGTAATTGTTGAACACTAAAGAGAAAACATCAAGAATTATTCCAATAATTCTCTCATTCAAAATATTTTCTTATTAAGCACATCATTTTCATTTGTATAATTCACCAAGGCAATAACATCACATCAGTGAATATAAAATTGTCATCATCTTCTTGTTTGACAGTCGCGGTAAGCTAGGGTTTGATAGTCATGGCCACAATAGAGAGCAGCATGAGCACAAAATGGGGGGCTAAGGGGACCCCTTCATACAAACAGGTAGTGGTGGATAGAGGGAAATGGCCAAGAGGTGTAGTTTTCAATACACCAGTGAAAGGAACCTCAGGATCAGACCCAGGGAAGCATCAAGAAAGAAGCCAGGACAAAAATGAGACCACGGGTGAATACGCTAAGGAAAATCAAAATGAGATGTAAGAGACCGCGAAGTCCAATGGCATAGAAGGGCACAACCCATGCAAGCCCAAAATAGAAATGATACCCAAGGTAATACTGGAGGACCCACAAACGCAACTCTACAGGGACCAGATGATGACGCATGCGCTCATATGCAAGTTCATGGGGTTATGGCCCACAGAAAGAACTTTGCGCAACTGGATCAAATATCACTGGAAGCCAAATGGAGAAGTGGAGATCCACCTCGGCTCGAAGGGTTTCTTCACAACAATCTTCATGAACCTGGAGGAAAAGGATAGAATCTTCGAGGGAGGTCCATACTTCCATGCCTCAGCTGGACTGTACATGCAACCTTGGAAAGAAAATTTCTCCCCAGAAAAAGAAATGTTCAAAAAGGTATTGTTTTGGCTGAGATTCTATTCCTTACCCTTAGACTACTGGTTTCCCTCCACCTTTGAAGAAATATGAAAAAAACTGGGGAAATATGTGAAGACCACAGAAGCCACCCTAAAAAGAAGATACACATCGTACACAAGAATCTGCATAGAGATGGACGTTTCTGGAGCACTCCCAGAAGCCATAAGTCTAGAATTTAGGGATGAGGAATGGATCCAAAACATAGATTATGAACATATACCCTTTAGATGTAGAATATTCCATGAACATGTCCACTTGATCAGAGAACTACCTCTTAATAAAAAGAAAGAAGCGGCAAACCCCAAAACACAGCAGGATGAGGAAGAGTTTATAACACTGAACCCCAGGAACAGAGAAAATAAAAAGCAAAATAAAACCTCAGCAGGAAATAACCTGGAGACCCGGAATAAAATGGAAGGAAGGGACCAAACCAACAAAGGGACAGAAGATGAAAGTGACTCGGTAAAAGTTCAATAGGTCAAAGACCAAGCAAAAAAAGAGCCTATCGATCGGCCAAGAAACACGATGACATAGGGGAGTTGCGTAACCCTGATGGATGGAGAAACAAAAGATGACAACAATGCCATGCAATATGCAGAGGGAGATATAGAGATGACCTTGAGTGAAGTAGGAACAGAAGACCTTGATCTCAGGAACTTGGTGGAAAGGGAAGGGATAGACCTTTCGAACATATTGGAACAATGGAAAAGGCAGGGAGTCAACAATGTACCAACATAGAAACTTGACTGCATTCATCACCTGTTTCTCCTACAGGAAGAAGCCAAAGCCAGAGGACAAAAATTCACACACAGGAAGATAGGACACCTAGGATTCAAATCCTATGAGGGACAACCATAGCTATCACCCAAGCAGATGAGGAGGAAAAAAGGAAGGAAATCAAACAACGTAGCCCTACAGGATCTGGGAGTGCTACTAATAAATTCGGGTAAGATCAAGAAACTCTTTCCCCACTCCCCCCCACATGTTTAAATGAAGGTCATAACTTGGAATATAAGAGGCCTAAACAACCCAAGAAAGTAAAGAATCCTTAGGAATAAACTAAAGCAGGAACAACTGGATCATTGTTTCATCCAAGAGACGAAATGCACTACAGACAGAATGGAGGCAATCAGTAAACAACACTGACACAATTACAATATGGTAGCCATCGAAGACCACCAAAGGTTAGGCGACATTCTCACTTTGTGGAACCCACAAATTCTAAATCTAATAGCAGTCGAAGAAACTAGGTACACCCTAACGGTACGCATGAAAATCATTGGAAACACATAGGAGATTCTTTGCACTAATGTGTATGGGCCCCAAGGGCCAGACGAAAAGAGAGGAATGATCCGATACCTAGAAGATATAAAATCTTGATCCACCAACATCCACTGGATCCTGGCAAGGGACTTCAACATCATCACCTCACTTGTGGACAAGAAAGGTGGTACAAGAAGATTTGATCAGGATGCAGAGGATTTTTCAAAGCTCATCGATAGAGCAGAGCTGGTAGATCTCAAAACTAAGAATGGCCAATTCACCTGGAACAATAAACGGATGAACCAGTTTTAGATAGATACAAGACTCGACAGATTTCTTATATCGGAGTCAATCATTATGCAGGGGATAACCTTATATTGCAACATCCTTCCCTGGGGTGGATCAGATCACTAGTCAGTGCAATTGGAAGTAGGATTCAAAACAACACCAAATAACAGACCCTTCAGATTCGAGAAATTATAGATTGATCACCCGACTTTCAAGGAAAGAATCAAATAGTGGTGGCGGGAGGAGCAACCAGAGAAATGGACAAGGATGTTTAAACTTCATAAGAAACTTAAGTACATAAAAAACAATATCAAAGAGTGGAACGGGGATACCTTCGGGAATATAAACAAAGAGAAAAAAAATATAGAAGGAAAAATGAAAAAACTCCAAGAAACTTGCATGCAGGAAGGCTGTATTGAGGACCAGAAAAAGGAAGAGATCCAAATGACCCAAGATTGGGAGGTGTGGTGCCAGCAGGAAGAAACACTCTAGCATCAAAATTCTTGCATCTAATGGCTAAAGGAGGGAGAGAGGAACACCAAGTTTTTCCATAGAACAACCATGGACAAAAGAGCCCAAAACAAAATCCTAAATATCAAGGACCAGGATGGAATCGAGCGTGAGTCACATCAGGATATTGAAACTGCTCTGGTCAAACACTTCAATGGGATAGCCCAAGAACCTCACCAAGACAGATTGGATGTCATTCAAAGTATAACCCAACACATTCCTCGCTTGTTCATAGAGGAAAAAAACATCTCCCTAAACAAACCTATTACCATGGAAGAAGTTAACCAGGCTCTCCAGGAAATTCCCAGTGGGAAAGCACCAGGTCCAGATGGATTCATAGTGGAGTTCTTCAAATCTTACTGGGAAACCATCAAACATGACATTTACAAGGTAGTATAAGACTCTAGAAGGTCTGCCTCCATCCTTAAAGCACTAAACATCACAATCATCACACTAATACCCAAATAAAATGAAGCCAAAACCCATGATCGGTACAGAACTATAGTGCTATGCAATGTGGTTTACAAGATAATCTCCAAAGTCATTGAAACTAGACTAAAACCCCTCCTACCTTCACTGATCTCGCAAGAACAAGCAAGCTTTGTGGAAAGAAGACAAATAATGGACAACATCATCCAGACCCATGAGATCATTCACACCTTGAAGCTTCAGAAGAGGGGGGGAATGATAATACAACTGGACCTAGCAAAAGCTTATGATAAAATTAGTTGGAACTATATGGTCAAGACTTTGGAAGCCTTTGGTTTCACCCAACACTAGATCAGTTGGACAGTCAATCTCATATCCACAATAAGATACTCGCTACTAATCAATGGATCCTCGGACAAACCTTTTTGGCCCACGCAAGGTATCAGACAAGGATACCCATTGTCCCCCTTCCTGTTCATTCTAATGATGGAAGGCCTCAGTCGGAGCATAAAGAACACAACTGCAACGGGGGAAATAACAGGGATCAAACCCTTCAAAAATTTCCCTACTTAAACACACCAACAGTTTTTGCATGATARCTTACTCCAAGGCATACCCATGGTCAAGGAAACCAAAGCCTACAAATGAATCCTAGAAAATTTTGGGGAAGCCTCGGGCGCTGAGATCAACCACTCCAAGTCGATGATCTTCTTCTTCAATACCGATCCATCTATCCAAAGSAATTTCACCAACATTCTAGGCTTTGAATGAAAAACACTGCCAMCCAAGTATTTGGGGGTTCCATTGATAGACAAAGTTTACAAAATGTCAACTTGGGAAGGAGTAATAAATAGGTTACAGGAGCGGGTAAAAAATTGGATGTATAGATCCCTCAATCTAGCAGGCAGACTGGTCCTAACCAGGTTTTTTTTACAAGCAATCCAACCCTTTATGATGTTCGTCTTCCCCACTCCATAGGGGATCCTACAGAAAATAAGAGCCATCTAGAGGGACTTCCTATGGAAAGGCCCAGAAACAAATAAAAAATGTGCCCTGGTGGCTTGAGAGAAAGTCTGTAGGCCAAAAAGCAAAGGAGGCATGGGGCTACAAGACCCACAAATGACCAATAACACATATGGGGTGAAACTCTGGTGGCACTAGGTCAAAGAAACTACTACACCTTGGGTAAACCTATGGAAGGAAAAGTATACCCCGAACATTTGTGATCAGGACAGAATCCACTTCGAAGGAACCAGGGAAGGGTCAGCCATATGGAACCTAGCCTGGCGCAACAAAGTCTGGATTCAGACACAGAGCTTCTGGGAAATCAACAATGGCAGAACAACTAGATTCTGGGAGGATGCTTGGCAACAAGAACTGAGGATGGAGAAGCCGAATAGAGGGATACTCCAACAGGAGCTAATCACTCAAGGTAAAATCAACGTCTACCAATACTGGAAATAAGAAACAGACCGCAACAAATGGAGAATCTAGGACAAGATTATTCCACAGAACAACGATACATCTGCAACAACAGTAAAGAGGTGTAGGAGGAACTGGGAAGATGAAAAATAACAGTCATGAAAGGAGAGGACCAGTTGAGGTGGGGATAAAAGGACGGAGGGGAATTCAACCTGAAATAAGTCCGACACTATATAGCAAACCTAGACCAAGAAGACCTAGCGCAACACTGGGATAATCTTTGGAACAACCCCAAATGGCCAAAAATAAAAAATTTCCAATGGCTAATACTACACAACCGCATTCTAACTTGGGATAACCTAAGGAAAATGGGATTCACAGGTCCATCAATATGTCATCTTTTTCAAGCCCAGGAAGAAACAACAAACCACCTCCTCAACGAATGCGCCTACACTGCAGAACTTTGGGACTAGGCGGCAAGTATCTTCCACTAGTCTGACAAGATCCGAGGTAACATTGTCACAACCATCAATCTCTGGAAAGAGAACTATAGCAAACAAGAAGAGGTGAACCTTTGTTGGATCCTCACCCCGAGATTGATCATATGGTCGATATGGAAGGAAAGGAACCGATGCATTTTTAGAAACCAAAGCTGGCTCGAAGGGAAGATCAAGGAAACAATAATCTCCATGATATGAGAGACGGTGCAGAGCCGCAAATTCTAGGTAGGTAGAGCTCAACCCACTGATCAGGATTCTTGAGTCCCAGATATCTTTCGCCTGAATGATGGACGCAACCCCAATAAGTTCAGACGATCACCGCAACTCCAAGTAGGTGAGCGCAACTAGAAACCGCCACCTTTAGGCTCCCTCAAGTTGAATTTTGACGGGGCGGCGAAAGGAAACCCAGGGAGAACAAGTTTGGGAGGAGTAATCAGGGACATTAAAGGAAACATCATTTGGCTGTATGATGGAATTCAGGGCAACTCAACCAACAACCCCGCAAAATTCGGAGCCCTGGGGATTGGCCTGGAGATTCTAAGTCGGGAGGGGATGACAAACGCCATAGTGGAAGGAGATTCTACGTTGGTTATCAACATAGTAAGAAAACTCCAAAACAGTACCAGAATGGGCAAAATCCAGAGGCACTGGCGATTGGCCCACCTACTCCAAAAAATCTAGGATCACTTGCGGACAGGGATCACTATGGAGTTGCGTTGGATTTAGATGTTAGCAAATGGACTAGCAGACAAAATAGAGAATGAGGGGATCGATAACGAAGGTCCAGAACTGGACACAATCTGGAGCAACATCCTGCAAGGTCAATTCCAAGAAGATTGCACCCAACTTGCGGCAAAAGACTGGGACATCAGTAGTAGTACGGAAGATTATGAAAATAATGGAGGTGTAGCAGGCACTGAAGGGAATTGAGGTTCCAGGCAGAATCTGATTTCCCACCAATCAAACAAGGCTACAAATGTAGACACAGATCACACATTAGGCGAAAGCATGATACCACGGTCCTGTCAATAGAAAGAAGTACAGAGGCTACCTGTGGGAAAGAAGAATAGATAACCTGCAGATGGTGAAGGACGAAGGACGAAAGGGTTCACCAGGGCCAATTTTGGGCACACCTCACCCAAGTACCATTATGGGATGGGGAAATGAATGGCGTACAATGTACAGGGCAAAGCATTGGCACAAGGATTACGACAAGGTCATCAAGTGCACACACTCTGGAACAGAGGATACTAACTAGAAGGACCACCTTGATGAGTTGGCCATGATTGCAAGGATGGGACCACAGTTGGGTTGGCTCCATAAAAGAAGGTATAACAGAAAGAACCACAGACCGGAGCATAGAAATTACAGGGGCCACCTTACATACCAGAAAGAGGTGAAGCAAAATAGGGGAAGAACCCAATGTAAAAACTACCACCTGCAAGCGAAGATGGTATGCATGAAGAAAACTAGCAGTAAGAGAGGCCCCCAGGGGACTGAACCTCCGCAGAACACCCGAAGGATGACAAGAATTGAACAGGTGGCCAAGGAAGCAAAGAGTACCTTCCTCAAGCAGGTAGACATAAAGGGGAAGACGATCATCAAAACATGGGAGAGAGAAATCAACAATTCTCGTAGGGGCAAAGCCTGGACAAAAATAACTCAGGAAGCGGGGGGGATAAGGGACCCCAGAGCCACACAACCCAGGAAAACTCTCTACCACAGGACGGTGGAGGAAGCCTGAAGAAAAAAAATGTTGATAGGTAAGATGTGTGTGGACTGGAGGGAGACCAACAGGACAAAAACTAGAGAACAGAAGAAGGTGCTTACAAGTATTTTGAACTGCCTCATCAACCTGGAGGTGGGGGAAAAAGGAATTACGGAGGACCAGAGAATCCAATAGAAAAAACTGGAGTGGATGGCAGGGAAATTCCAGCTCTATTTATGCTATGTCCACCATATAGACATTACTCCATCCGACAGAAATGGAACCCCGACGTGCATCAAAAAGATACGCCTAGTGGAGTAAAGGGAGGAGAACAAGAAAAGGAAGGAAGGAGATGAAGACCACCCCATCAACTTGGAATAGCACAGGACGAGCCCTGGTCAAGTCTCTAATTGTAGGAGCTAATCCTATTATTCTTATGCTTTCTTTGTTTTCGTTATGCTGGCATTTTTCAAATTGGATTACAGAGGTTTGGGTTGGTTTCCCATGGTGGCAACCCAGGCCTACCCTGCTATATTATACATTGCATCCCTGGGACCCCAAATCTAGTTTCTGTTCTGGCAGATCTTGGGTGTTTCTGCATCTTTTTTTGTACTATATTTTTCTACAGTAATATAGATTCTCACACTCATTTACAAAAAAAATAAATCATTTTCATTCGTATAAAGAAAAAGAAATGAATATACATAACTAAAGATATTTGTATAAAATATGCTTTCAACATATATCTTTCCTTCCTTTTAAATAATATGAACTCAGCAACAACTATGACTTTGCAAGATGGAAAAACAAAGGTGAACATTTCATCAAAGAACTTTAGAAAATTACATCATTAAAACTCAATAAATAATATGATATGCACACTCAAAATATCAAGTCTTGAGAAGTCATTAAAGTTATGCCCCAAAATATCTCTGTGTGGAGGAGTCAATAATAACATCCCATATGTGAAAAATTTAACAATTTCAGAAGAAGAAAAAAATTGTCTCAACAACCTCAACAATCTCAATGACAAATAGATAAACTATAATTATATTGCATTTTTTTTTACAAGCAAAGACGTTGCTCCTCTAGACTGAAGAATTTAAAGAAATAATTAATCTGACCAAGATCTCCCTGTAACAAAACATACATAGAAAACCCCTTTCAAAATATTATAGTATAGAGAAAGATGAAGGGAAAATCAAGAATGTTAATTCGTAAAATATTTAGATAGATAAAACTTGCTTCAAGTAGAAGAGTTCTATAGAAAAATCTCCAAATGCCTCCAACTACAATTGTTATCCTTTTGAATGTCTTTTACATATTATTTTCTTCAGTCTCTAGAACCCAATTTTCAGATAGGTTTTTGTCATTTGAAATGAATTAATCCTTTAGGTAGATATGATCTTTGATATTTGTGCCTCAAACTAGGACCCACTTTAACCTTTAATAAAAGCTAATTAATATACTTTTATTTCCAAATTTTGAAGCTAACTGTCTGATAAAAAGGTTGATTGTCTTTTAATTTTATGAGCATGATAACTCAAATAGAAACCATTCCAGAATTACTATTCATCATTCCAACTTTCCTATGAGTCATCCTAAGCACAATTTGGAGGTCTGGATCTCAATTTATAAACTCGGGAAGTTGAGGTTCCAAGTAGATTTACCAGCAATTCATGCAAACATAACTAACTATTCTTTCAATCTATGGAATAATTTTGGCCAAATGCAGCCCTTAAAACCATTTCCATCTCTTCCTTGTCAAATTACCTTTCCAACAAGGTATATTTTTCCAAAACAGGAGGTCGGGAACTCAAGATATGAGCTCGAGAAGTCGGAGACTCAACCACCCTCCAACCGATTCATGGATTAATCTTGGCCCTTCATTAAAATTCATATTTTAAAATCCCACATACATTCTGGTATTTGATAGTTCATTTTTTATATAGTAAAGGGCTCCACATGACTTATGTGAAACAAAAGGAAACTATGGAGGTCAAGCCTTAGGAAAATCATGACTTAATAAAACATTTGGTGGTCCACTTGCCCAATCAACACCCAGTTAACATCCATTCAGCATCCATGTCATCACCTAGTGAGCCCCAATCATCGCCATGTATCTCACTATGATAGGTTTCCATAGGCTACCACATGTCATTATCTCATTCGTTGCCATGTATCTTAGTATCATTAGTTGTCATGTCTGCCACATGTATTGATTTCATTGGTTCATGTGTCTTTATTTGATTGGTTGAAGTAAAATTTAGGAAAATTTTAAGTATGGATATGGGCAAATGGATGAGAGGAGAGGGGGAGGATATGGCGGGTCTGTGGAGTATGGAAGGTTGTGAGGGTATCACAGGGGTAGAGGGGTATGGCGGGTGTGGAGTGAGATCCCACAGAGTATGGAGTGGAGAGAGAAGTGAGGGGGAAACAAAAGAAATGTTAAGTATGGGATATGGATTGGGTTCGAGAACATGGAGAGATGAGTATGGAGAAGGGGAGAAGGGGCATCTGAACCCGCGAAGAAGATTGAAAATATTTCTAAGTATGGGAGAAATGGAAAAGGGGAAGGGATAAGTGGAAAATATTCTAAGTGTGGGAGAGTGGGGTGAGGTGAAGTGAGAGGGGAAAGGGTGTGGAAAAACTTCAAAACAAAATTCTAAGTATGGAGAATGGGGAGGGGATATGAGTGGAGAATGGAAACAAGAAAATTTCAAGAAAAATTATGAGTATGAAGAATGTGTTGATGTTGAGGGACTAGAGAGTTCTCAACACCAACATCTCAACCTCTTGGTCGACTAAACCAAGAAGAGACGGGAATGGTCACCCAATTTTATAGCCTAAATGTAAATACATTAGACCCTAACAAGAAGTCTAAGCATGGAATCATTATTTGTCATTTTGGAAATATCAATTTTTTCTGTGTTTTTGAAACTATATGATTTTTATACTTTTGTTTATGTGCATGAGAAGTAAATTAGACTAAATTTATTGTAAAATAAATAACAAAATGAAATAGTTAAAGAAAAAGAAATATGGACAAACTTTGTATTTTGAAGATATTTATTTTTGTGTACTTTACCTTTATATTATTTTGTATTTTGTTTTTGTATGAAATGTTAAATTAAACAAAATTTTAGTTAATAATGTAAGTGCAAAACTTACAAAGAAAGTTAAACTAACTAAACCCTAAGTTAAAACAAAACCCTAAAGTTAAAAGAAAAGGAATTTTTATTGCATGATTTTTTGCAATTATTTAATTTTTATATATTTTATGACCTTTGTAATTTTTATGTTTTCTTTTGCATGAAATATAAAACAAAAGTTTTAAAAGTTAGTATGATTTTTTTTTTCCACGGAAAAAAACGTAAATTTTATTTATAAAGACAAAATTTACATTCTGAAGAATGCATGAGGAGTCGTGCATTTAGTATAGCTCACCTCAATCAGCAAGTCATCCAGTCTTGAGGAAGCCAGGATAGTCCATTACAAAACACTCAAAAGTGCACAAAATAGGCATAACAAGCCCTGCAGAACATAAGGAGATATCAAAAAGGAGCCCCATCATGAATCCACAAGTACAAACCAAAGAAAGTGAAACCTCGAACCCACTGTGTGCAAGCATCGATCCAAAACCCTGAAAGAAGGCCCCAGAAGCCAGACGGACCAATTAAGAGTGGCATACATCCTCCCAAAAAGAGGGAACAAAACCCCAGAAAAAAACAACACAATGAAATTGAAACACGACACCGCCTCCTTTGCACCAGAGAAAACAGGGACCTGAGTATACATCAAACCCTAAACGAACCAACACTGAAAAAGGGAAATGAAGAAGGAGAAGGAAAGATATTGCAAACAAGAGATATCGCCTCATAAGGAAAGCACTGGAAAACCAGCAATGGCCACTCAAAAATAGCCAGAAAAACCCCAACACAACATTGCCAAAAAATGAGGGCACCAAGACACCACGAGATGCCTTGGCCCCTCCCCAAAAACCCTACCGCCAACAAAACAAACTCGGACAGAAATGAAGATTAGCCATCAAGAAACATGCACCAACAAAGCAACCATCAGATCCAAAGAATCAAGGCCCAAAGAAGCCATCAAAGAATGAATAAATTTGGTTTAAAACTCTATAATATGCACCCCAGACTTCCATCGAAGGCCAAAACAGACCAAACCATACGCCATTTGACATTTGCAGTAGGCACAAGGGCGATCCAATGGGGCAGGTGGGCAGGCATGAAGTGAAGGCGAGAAAGAAGGAAAATAAAAGTATTGTTGTGACCTGTAGCTAGGGTAAACCCTAGCCATGGTCGTAGACCTCCTCTTCCAGTACAGAGGATATATTAATCAGTCCTTTCAATAATAAGTTAGTATGTGTTGTAGGAAAATCTCCCTGCGGACAGGTAGATCTCCTCTTGAGAGCTAGACTCTTAAATCCTAAGACAGAAGGTGCTTAACATGGACACTGAATTCCTTTTAGATCTAGATAAACTAATGTGTGAGGAGGAAGGAGAAA
>SNQJ01S0021561.1:48140-79491 GCA_010110895.2 Picea sitchensis
TTTGAGTCCTAAATGAAAAGGGGAAAGAGGGAAATCTAAAATATTTAGGAAACTAGGAAAAGAGGGAAACATAAGAAGAAAAGGGAAACCCAAGGGAAATAGCAGAAAGTCATACTTAGTAAGGTATCTACCATTAAGAACTTTCTAATTTAAAACTGAACTAGCAAATTGATAATGGGGAAAGTCATTAAAACTTGTAAGAGAATTTGGGGACACCTAGGAGCGATTATAGGAGTGACTCTAGGTGGGTGAGGGAAATAAGGGAATTTAATTAATTAAAGAAATTAATTGTGGAGGAATGAAGGGGATGGGTGACACTTGTACGGGGAGAAATTTTTAGGATTTAATTTTTAAAAACTTAATTAAATGAGATTTTAGGAAAGTAAGGGACTTCGAAACTCTATATAATGGAAGATAAGGATGAAGGATATCTTCTGTTTGCATAATGTTACGCTGCATAAATCTCTACTTGACTGACTTAGCTTGTGGGAGTTGGGATAACAAGCTCGGTGAGGAGTGGTAGCTCGACCTTGCGAGGCGAGCTGGGAGCTAGCTGAATCTCTGGATAGTGGGTGTGGCCCCTTTACGGCTCGGGGGGCTAAGTGGGAAGAAGAGTACCCCTAGCATTGGCTGGGAGGTACCGGTGAATTCTTGTCGGTCGGCATGCGAGAGTTGCACGGAGCGCGTGGGACGTCACTCAAAGTGGGCGATCAAGCAACGATACACTCTCTTCATTTTTGTATGGTAGATTGTTGTAGGACTTATGCTTGGATCTGCATGTTTAATGGAGTAAGTAAACTGATTTTCTAGATTGATGACTGAATTTCTTTCATAGCCTAGCTCGATGATTGATTGACTCCCATGGCCTTCGTTTCCCCCCATGTCTTGACCTCCTTGTGGTGTTTGATTGTGACCATTGTGGTGGTTTTGCCTATCATCCCTAGCTCATCAATCCTCGCCTAGGCAGTCGGTCAGGAGCCTGATCTACGGTCATCGCTTTGGCGTTAATAGACCTATGGATCTCAACGCCCTGCCTTTCTGTACGAGGATGATGAGCAAACGATGAACCTATCAGCCGTCTACTTCCATTGTTGTCCTTGGATGATTGGATCCTTTTGGTTCTCTTACTGTTGTCTGCAATTTGTATTGGTATTCTGGCAATGGAAAAACGAATTGATTCATGTCTGCATTTTGTATTGGTATTCTGGCAATGGAAAAACAAATTGATTCATGTCTGCCTTTTGTATTTGTATTCTGGCAATGGAAAAACGAATTGATTCATGTCTGCATTTTGTATTTGTATTCTGGAAATGGGAAAACGAATTGATTCATGTCTGCATTTTGTATTTGTATTCTGGCAATGGGAAAACGAATTGATTCATGTCTTCATTTTGTGTTGGTATTCGGGCAATGGAAAAACGAATTGATTCATGTTTGCATTTGGTATTGGTATCCTGAAAATGGAAAAACGTTTTTGCTTTCAATTGAGACAGAGATTGTCGTTTAAAATTTCCCACGGATTTGCATTTAAATGAGGTTGAGTTATTCCTGTTAATGCCCATGGTTTGCAGTCAAAATCGTGCCTGTGTTCTTCTTTTTTTGACCACATTTTTGCTCGTTGAAGGTTGGCCAAAACGCTGATTGAATGCCCACGGTTGCAGATAAAATCGTGACTGTGTTTTTCTGCCTTCAAGACCACGAATTGCACCACCCAGGATGACTGCGTTTGTTGTGTAAAGCTTACATTTTTTCCAATTAAATTGATGTCGCGTCTCCCTGTTGAATGCCCGCGGTTTTTTGACATTTAATAATGACATATGTTGCTATAGTTTACCATGGAATTGAGGTTAAAATGCTTGATGGTTTTGCTGTTACAGGCCCCCGAAAGTTTTGTTGATAAAACTGTTGAGTGTTTCGTTGCCTTGATGGACCACAACTTGCCTTGAATGTGGGACTGAATTTGCATTAATTACCCACGTTTTTGCCCTTAGAAAGTTGACTGTATTGTTGTTTAAAATGCTCACGATTCTACCCTTAATCTGAGATCAAGATTGCATGGATTTCCCATCTCTCGCTCAACCAATTATGTATTGATGTGTATTCCCAATCTCGGGCTCAGTTGTTTAGTTATTGATGCGTAATCCTCGTAGATACTTCTCTGAGTGGTGTTGAATGCATTATTGTTATTTGTTGTCCTTGTAAATTTAATCATTTATTCCTGAGTTGAATGCCTGGTAATTGATGGAAATTTTTTTATCACTACAGTCATGTATGCAAGTCTGGAAGGAGGCGAGTCTATGCATTCTTTAAGGTTAAGTAGCTTGCATTTTATTTATCTAATTCTGTGTAAATGCCTTGTATTTATTAATGCAAATTAATTGTTATTCAAATATGTATTGTTGAGTTGAAGGCGTAGCATTTATGTATTCCTTAAAGCCAGTTATGGGTTAGATTGTATTGGATTGTACTTAAGGTTAATCAGATTCGCAAGTTGTTGACTAGTAGTCATTTAGGCATGTTGAATTATTTATGTGTTAAAAGTTAAGTGAAATAGTTGGTGTCTAACCTGGTAAATTAGACTTGAAGATTTAGATGGGCGTATATGTACTTGATTTATTTAATTTAGACTTTTCATTTTAGAGAAGATTGCTGAAATGACACGAAATCAATGTTAATTAAATTTTAATTAATGATAGATTTCAAATGTAGATTTGCCTAATCGATTCGTAGTTGATGCTCTTTCAATTTAATTGAATGACTGAGGTGTTAGGTAGAATGTCCATTTGGATTTTGTTTAATTTATTTAATGTTAATCAAATGGTAAATTAGAGACTAATTTAAAGGTTGGACTTGCTTAATTGAGAGGGTTAATCTTGTCAAACACTTGTAACAGTAGACCGGTTAGAATGGGTGATTGGTGGGGGTCGGGGACAATGGCGTGTGGGCTGGCATCACCCCTTGTCTTCATCCTCTTGTGTCTCATCAACCTTGTGTGGGGTAGGTATAGTTTCCCAGTCAGTATTCGGTTCCTAGCGCGTCAGAGATTTCTTGAGTCTTGGTCCCTTTTTGTTTTGCACCAGGGATACTGTCGCGCCTCTCTTCTGGAGACAGCATGGTTCCTGATGAGGGGATCATGGTGCACCTTATGGGTTAGCGACGAATGATATCTTGGTTGGAGTCAATGCCTACCATGTGAGCGTGGTTGAGCGTCATATGTTTACTGGGGCACATGTGTTGGTTCGCGCGCCTTAAGGACCTTGTCTTGTTCGTCAATGCCATTATGTCAGGAAGGGTAAGTTGCCCCTTAGCTTGTAGGCGTGTCTGGTTGCGTCAAAAGGGTAGTCCTCCTCCTTGTTATTTTGCGCATGTTTTCCAGTTGTCTTGAGCCGGTGTGTGGTGTCATAGTAACTTGTTGCCTGGATTGTGTGCTAGAGTTCATCGTCAGTGGTGTGATTAAAATGTTGTCGTCATCACCTTCTTGCCTCTTAACTCCTGAAAAAAAAAATGAATAAAAACTTCTTTGCTTGTTGTCGTAACGAAAGGGGTTGTTACAGTACATGAGTTCACATGGCAATAATGTGCATATCTAGATGAAGATGTGGAAAGATTCAAGGACAAGTATTTATTTGAGTGTTTACATGATATTTTCCGAGTTGAATTTCTCATAAATGTGCACTAATGACTATAAAGACTTGCAACACAACATCACTATTGGTTTCTGCAAAACAAGACTTGACTGGATTGCCAATAATTTGTCAAAGATCTAGTCGTATGGATACGATTTAACTTAAGCATTGATTTTTGGTTCAAGGGTGTGATGGAATGTTATGCTTTGGAATTTGTGGTAGAATTTCATTGATCTTTAACAAAAGCATTATAATTCTTCAAGAAAGGATTATGGGGAAGGTTGATTGAGAAAATACTTGTATGGATAAAAATGTTGATGGTGGAACAAGACATGCTCCCAAGCTCAAAAAATGGAAGAGTAAGCCATGTTGGGTGTGTGTGTGTAATGGTAGTATGATATAATGTTAGAGTTGCGTACTCACACTTCTTGAAATATTAGTGATCGTAGATATAAAGAATCTTGAAAGTGAACGATAGATATGATATCAAAAGTGCACATAGGTTACAAAAAGATGGCGGTGGGAGGAATGTAAAATATCTACACCAATCAAGAGTCCCTAATAAGAAGGTATAGTCATGAGATGCATCTATAGTGTATAATAATGGAGAGGATGACATATGTGCATAAATGAGCTTGTGTTGGCCTTGAAATAGAAGAGGATCAAGTAAGTGTGTTGATTTAGAAAATGATGGAGTTAGTAAAGTTGGATGGAACCTCCAATGAGTTGAGATGGAATATGAATGATGAAGCAATGAATGTAGATACTCAAACCACAAGTAGATACTCCATAACACACTCCATGAGGATGATTCCATCCTTATTTATATCTATGAAATCCTAATCATAACCACCTCATAAATATTTAGTGGACCTTCTTTGATGGGGCCACATTACATTTATTCCATTTTAACTAACTAGTAGGCCTTATTTAATAATAACAAACATAGTGGACCTATTCTACTTTACATCGAATGACCACCATAACTACACTATTATTACTCTAGTGGGTCATTCCCGCCCATCGTTACACCCCTACGGAGGATCTTGAAATCCCACCCCCCCTTCGAAAAGAATTTCCCTTAATGCTTGTAGTGAGGATGTACAATAATAAACCAAGGTCCCATGTATGGGTTCTGACCGCAATGCTAAAGTATTCTAAGGAACTAGGGTCCCATGTATAAGGGCTAGCGAAAATGATAGAGTAGTCCAAGAGAAATTGGGTCCCATGTATGAGTGCTAACCTCCATGTTGAAATTTCCAGTGTCCCATATTGAATTACTAACTGCAACACTGAAATAGTCCAATGAGCTCATCCATAAACTTGAGTCCCATATCCAGGTGCTCATGTTGAATCCCAATTGATGACTCTTAAGCTCAAAAAATGGCCAAGTATTGTGCTCCAAATGCACACCACAATCATGTGTATCCAAATAAATAGAACCATCTATGCCTTAAATAGAACTCACATAACTATAAAATGTTAGTTGGGGATTTGGAAGGAACACCATCACTAAAGAATATGAAAATTAATCAATGGTAGTCTTAACTAACTCATGATATCCTTCAATGATGTTCTCTGCATAAGGTGGAGTAGACTCATCAAATAGAAGGTGAAAGTAGTCGTCTTTCTAGAAATAAGAAGTATCCAAGTACCATCCATCACAATCATTAGGCTAAATCTTACCAGACATCTATATCTTGATTATTGTAACATCTAGTTCCACTGATCACATTTCAGAGACTGACTTATTCTCTGAGGACACTTGCGAGCAAATGATCCGGTTAAAACATGGTACCTTATGATTATCAGTTTTGGTTTATGTGTTTATGCTATGATTGAGTATTGTAATTTGATATGTTATTAACATTGATGTATAGCATTGGTAGGTATTATGATGAGTTTTCCTGAGTGTGCAAGAAACATGATATGATGAGGATACTGATGACATCGACATACTTCCTTGGACTCCAGATTGAGTCAGGGAGTGGTCTATTTAATTTGGTTATGAGTACTTGATTTTTTACACATATATTATTGATGATGATTTTAGTATGGATTTCATGTATATGAATTATTAATATTATCTTTGTCAGTGGATGCAGGCATGGTGATGCTTGCTAATCCGACTCATATATGGAGTAAAGAGGTCATACACAGATACTAGATTGATGAGGGAGAGGTGTGGCAACGTTCCTGTCACAACCTACTAGCACTCCTACTGTGACCTGAACTAAAGGTTAACAACTACCTTGTTTCGAGAGGTTCATGATGTTGTGAGGGAATACTGAGACAATCGCTCATGAGGATTTTTGAGGGGCACGCAATAAGGAGGATTCCGTATTCCTCAGTAATGCCTTAGTTTCACACAAGGTAAAAAAATGGAGTATTGACTCCAAGCGTCAGACAACTTTGAAACTAGTCAATGGTGAGTGGCACCCTTGGAGCATGGAGGTGTGTCTTGAAGGGCACATCACATGAATACATTTATGAGTCAATAAAAATCTAGAAGACCTTAGAAAATAAATTGAATACTTAGACTTTGTTAAAGAAGATAATACAAATTATTATTAAGGTATAAACCAGATAACATAACCAAAAGTCTAAGCCTAGATGTTTTGGCTAAATAAAAATTATAAAAATGGTTAAGGAATTTAGATTAAATAAACACTAGTAAATGGAAAATAAGAATAAAAATTTAGGCATGTGCACAATGTGTGCATGAAATTAATAAAAAGGGATTTTTAATTAAAAGAAAATATATTCATGAGAGAATGGATTGTCAAGATAGAGTTAGTATCCTAAGTCAATCGAACTCTAAATCCTAACTAAGTGAAGAGTCCTAATTAAACTCCAACTATAAATTAGTTAGGGGACACAATAAAAGATAAATTGGGGAACTAAGGCACAACTAAAAGAAAATATAGGAACTAATTGAGGAGTGTGAGGGAAAATACATAATTATTTAAATTAAAAATGATTAAACATGTGCAACTTGGGGAAAGTGTGACATGTGTTGGGCACATGGGGAAAGTGTGACATGTGTTGGGGGTGAGTAATCTCTAATTTAATTATTAAAAATTATCCAATTGTGCATGAGATGACAAGTGTCAAGGTAAAATTTCTTATGAAAAGGATTGTGAGGAAGAGAAAAGGGACCCTAATGTTGGATGAATAAAATGGTGGTAAAATTTATATTGACTAAGTTTACTCATGTGAGTTGGGATACAAGCTTGTGCAAGAGGTGGAAGCCTCTCCTTGTGAGGAAAAGCTTGAGCTATTTGGTCTAATATTCTCTGTGTGACCCCTTTGCGGCTTGAGGGGTTAAGGGGGAAGAAGAGTACCCCTAGTGTTGGCTGGGAGGTATCCATGAAGTTGTTCGATTGGAAAGCGAAGAGAAGGACATTGCACAAGAATCAGATTGAAGATATCCATATACCTTACTCTATTGGATACAAGTATTATTATTAATGGTTGGAGTAGACTTATTTTCATTATTCTGTAAATTGATTTAAATTACTGTTGATGGTGAATATATGTATCAAATTTGTAATGATTCAATTACTCTCTGTAAAATATGTGCAGTAGTATTGTTGATAATTAGCATCTCTATATATCTATTTATGTAGGATTATAATTTCCATTTTCACAGTCCCCAGAATAACTCTCAATAATTTATTCTTCCTCGAAAACTGATTATATCCATATGGTCGAATTCTGTTCAATTTTAGTTCCAACACATTGTATAAGAATTCCTTCGAATGTTGATTATAATTGATGCAATACATGAATTAGTGTTGACATTCTTCGATGTTGTTAAATCATTTGGTTGAGCTATATAAACAAAAACCGATATAAGAACTCCTTCAGTGGATCTGGTCAAGATCTATTAGAATAGAAACCCACTCGAATTTCATTTATGTGAATCTTTAGGAGAAGTAATTTTTTTATTGTAGAAAAAATTCGTTGCTCAATCTGAACGAGGGAAAATCATTTACGAGACAATTGGGTGAAATAAAAAACTCTTCTTGTTGCATTGTTATTCCCATGCATTGAACTTGATCCTTGCCACAAATATTTTAATTATCTTGTTGCATGTCTAAATTTTCTTTTAAAAACAAATTCTTGACTAATTAACCTTGTAAGGGAGACTTCATCTGAATCATCCCTACACTGATGCATTACTTATGCATTACTTGGAGAAGGACTACGCATTTTACTAAATGGATGTTGCTTATGTCTTTATTATCCCAACCATTTTTTGTTTCTGTAGACTTATTTTTTTTCCATCGCCCTACCTGTGCGGTTACACTCATTTGCACTTCCAAAATGGTATTATACTGCAACATGGGATTCACATCGAAGTGTAATAATAGAAGTGCCTTCATGTTTTGGAAGCCTAGACATTGTCGAGGTATCAAAATTACTTTCGGTAACCAACTTTTTACTCCTTCGATTAACAAGTCTAATAGCCCTTGGAGAAAATTGACAAGAATAGAATGAATTTAATAAATCTTTACTATACTCAGTTATATATGTAATCATCAATTTAACTATCTACTTTGGAGTCTTCATCAATTAAATCGTAATAATATTCCATATTGAGTCCTAAATCTTACGATTCAGTTTTATGATAACCTCAACAAATATTTGTCTAACAGTTACTGTGATGCACAACATGGTCGTTGTGATTCAAATAATTTTATTTAAATTAATGATAACTGGCGGTACTAATGAGGTACTACAATTATCGCTAGATCTATGGATGTTCTACTTTTCATTTAGTTATGACCCTACATGCCACCTCATTCCACACACATAGATTGTAATAATGGTAAAATTAAATTAGCATACTTGGATCTTGGTGAGATCATGAAATTCAATGCTTATTAACAAAGAAGTTGAGGCATGGAACCAGTGCGCGATCAACGATTATGAAGTTGATCTTCCAACTTATGTGTGGGAATTGTTCACACTTATGAGAGACTCTTCTCTTAGATACATTTATCTTGATAACCGCATAATTGCTTTTATTAACTTGTCTATCAATTCTAACAACAAGTGGACGTTCCTAACCTTGATATGTTTTTAATCTATCATCGTTGTTGACCCGTTTGGTGCGTTTCGTGATAGTAAAGAAAAAATAGTATGTTTCCTATCAAATTGTTAGTGTACTCTTCATGTAGTTAACCAGGGTGAAATTTCACCTCAAGTAACCCACGTTACTAAGGGATAGTTCGATTTCTTATTTAAAAGTTAATTTTAATTAATCATCCTTGTTAATCATTATACAATTAAATCTCCTCATGTACTTAGTTCCTCTCAAAATATGTCCATTCGTACATATATAATTATTTATATAGATTTATTCTTCACATAAGAGCATAGTAAGGAATTTACAATGTGATATGATTATATAAATTATATTATCAATTTTATATAATGGCTTATTTGATAATTATTGGTAACAATAATTGTTATCAGTAATTTACAAATTTTTATATGGTATTGTTGAATGCGATGAATTTAATATGATTTGTTATAGGTAATGACCGTATAGATGGATTTATATTTAATGAATAGACGAGGAGCTTCAAAATTCTTACATAATGATTTGTGGAATATAACTTTTGAAGTTAGATTTGACGTCAGAGTATCTTATTGGTTAATCTTGATACTAATTTCTAAGGTAATGTTTATATAGTTTTTATGTATTCCCAGATTTTGGATTATGTTGGTGTAAAAGGAGTTATAGATAGTTGCAAATGAAGTGGGAATTGTTCGGTCCTTATAATTTAGGTATTTGCGCAATGTATAGAATTAAATGTTGGTTAGTGCACTAGATGCGCATTCATAAATGCCTCAACTTTTATTAATTGTTACTTATACATTATGTTATCAATATTACTTAGTAGTTAAAATGATCGTATTTCATATGTGTTAGTTATTATTACATGATTAAATAATATAGCGATGATTACATATAACAACTTGATAATACTAACCTTATTAATACAAAATTTATGAATGATATAATGAGAAATGATTGTGTAATGATAGCTCTGTTAAATGAAATTTTGTTTTAATTATTTATTCATCATTGTAAGTACAATTGTGACATGCACATCATACATCATAAATTAATGCGCAAGTTGCGCAAAATTCAAGTGAATTAAACAAGAGATTTACTCAAACTCTATCAATTCTCTGTGTAGACTCACTTAGACTATGTGGTAGGCTACTATGTAGTATAGTAATATCTTAACTATATGTTACCATGACGAATGAAGTTGCGTCATGTTTCTTTTTACCTTGTTGACAAAAAAAAATAATAACATTTTTACTACTTCGTGGTATTATTTTACTCATTAATGTTATGTATATCAAGAGGGTTTTTACATATGGTATCTGAGCGGGTTCCACTTTGTGACCCCGGACCAGTTACGCCTTCCAATGTTTATATTGATTAAAGATATATCACTAATGTATATTGAATTTTGTTTATGGTAGGTATAGTGGTTAGAGGATGAAGGGATAGTAGATGTCGGGGTGTGGGAGGAAGAGGTATGCTTCCTCCAAGTACATATACACCTGAGGGATCTTCTCCATAGGGAGAAGAGCAAAATATTGAGCAGAAAAAGTTGCAGTGGGTGATGTCATGGGGATGATGCGATATTTTCAAAGAATGTCAAAGGTGCTAATAAATCGCCTTGATCGTGATGAGGGTAGGGAGTATGTGACCAATGAGGGTTCACAACACTCTCCTATAGTTAGTAGTAGTGTTCATAGAGAACTCGAGAAGGTAAAAATTTTCGAGTTTTGGGGTTCCACGGACGGTTTAGCCGCCAAAGCTTAGTTGGAGAATATGGCAATGTGCTTTGCATTGTGTGATTATACCTCCAACATGAAGGTATTCATGAAGGTATTTCAACTGAAAGGGGGTGCACTTATTTGGTGGAAGACACTCTTACCACAACTAAATATGGTCGTTGAAGACGTGTCATGGGAATTGTTCGAGGAACGATTCTGAGAGAGGTACCTATCGGATGAGTTCATTGAGCGCTAACTTAATGAGTTCAATGCTTTACGACAGGACAATCTTATAGTACCTGGGTATGAGTCTAGGTTTATGGAGTTGCTAAGATATGCTCTGCATCTGAACACTGAGAAATTAAAGTTTAATAAGTTTGTTTTTGGTCTCAAATTCAACATTCATGTTAAGGTGAGGATATTGATGCCTGAGACTTTGCATGATGCAGTACAGAAAGATTTCATTKCTGAAGAAGAGTTAAACATTGGAAKTCATGGTAGGACTCCTTCCAGGTAGAAAGGACAGACACCACTTAGAGTGCCACATAAGTATACACCAGTTAGAAAAACTTCTAGGCACCGTGATACATCCAGAGGACCTTTATTTTATACACTGTGAAGATAGGATACCCATCCATCACTCTATATAGAGAACCATCACAGTAACAACTGCGTCGTCCTCAACAACATCACCAATTTAGATCTATTTCGTAGAACAGATCATGGCCTCAGAACCCTAGACCAATAGATTCTTCCTCTGGAAATAGGAGCACCAGTCATAAGAACGAAGGTTGGACTTGTGGAGAGCCCCACTATTGAAGATATTGTCCTATAGAAAAGACGAGAACTTATGGATCAACAAGACAAAAGACAGTGGGAGATCTGGGCAAGGCCCATAGGATTCACACAATGATAAATAACCTCCAGGATGAGCATCAGTCTACAATGCTTGAGACACTAGGTATGATAGTAGATCAACAGTTTAGTATTTTGATAGATCCAAGAGCTACTGAGAGTTTTATATCTAGTGACGCGCTTAAAATAATTAAGGTAAAGTCAGTTGAACACGATGAGTTTAGAAATGTAGAATTGGCATATGGGGCCAAGCAGAGAGCTRGAGAAAAGGTTAAGGATTGTAAAATTAATTTGGGTGACTTCATCGCAAGTGTAAACATTTTTGTCACAATTTTGGGATCTTACAACATTCTGATTGGAATGGATTGGTTAGAATCACACGACACAMTACTTATCTGTAAGACGAAAATATTAATCTTAATCAATGATTTGGGACATAATCGAGTAACTGTAGGTAGAAATCAAGGAGTATCACTAAGATTTATCTCTTCCCTGCAATTGCAGAAAAATATGTGCAAGAGATGTAATATGTATGCCATATTAGCTCTTAACAAAAAGAGTGGCGCTGAAGGATTGGAATAATTTCCAATAGTATCGAAGTTTTCCAATGTTTTTCCTGAAGAATTACCAGGTTTACCACTGGAAACAGAATTAGAATTTACTATAGATCTAAAACCTCGAACAAAACCAATTGCTAGAATGTCATATCGAATTTCGACACTCGAATTGCAGGAGCTAAAGATGCAATTGAAGGAGTTGTTAGATTTAGGACTTATATGTCCAAGTGTATCACCGTGGGGTGCACCAATAATTTTTGTAAGAAAGAAGGATGGGCCATGGAGGATTTGCATTGATTATCGTCAATTAAACAAAGCCACAGTGAAGAATCAATACTTGTTATCGAGGATTGATGACTTATTTGATCAAATGAAGGGAGCGACATCATTTTTGAAGATTGATTTGAGATGGGGGTATCACCAATTACGAATCAAAGAGGAAGACATTCCTAAAATAGGGTTTAAGACAAGATTCAAACATTATGAATTTATTGTATTACCGTTTGGTTTGGAAAATTCCCTTGGTGTATTTATGATTTTAATGAATGGGGTGTTCCGTGAATACTTGGACAAGTTCATACAAGTATTTATTGACGACATATTAATTTACTCTCAGACAAAGGAGGAGAACGACGAACATCTGATATTAGTTTTACAGTGTTTAAGAGAAAATAATATATACGAAAAGTTGTCAAAGTGTTCTTCTATTAGACAAATATTCACTACTTGGGACACATTATTTCTAGAGAAGGTATCGCTATGGATCCATCGAAGGTTGAGGCTATTATGGAATGGCCATCACCGAGGAACGTGCAATAGGTATGTAGTTTTATGGGTTTAGCAGGTTACTATCGATGTTTCGTTGAAGGTTTTTCAAAAATAGAAAATCCAATTACAGAATTGCATAAAAACAACATTACATTCGTATGGTTAGAGAAATGCGTGAAATCATTTTAGAAGCTTAAGGAATTATTAACGACAACATCGATATTAAAGGTCCCTAATAAGGACAAAGAATTATTGGTATGCACAGACGCATCCAAGGAAGGATTAGGTGGAGTACTAATGCAAGATGGTCGAGTGATCACATACATTTCAAGGAAACTAAGAAGACATGAAGAGAATTATGTGACCCACGATTTGGAATTACTAGCGATTGTTTATGCCTTAAGATTTTGGAGACATTATCTTATCAGACGAAAATTTGAACTGAAAACTGTTCACAATGGATTGCAACACATTTTTAGTCAAAGTGACTTGAATGCACGACAAAGACATTGGTCAGAAATTTTAAGTGAGTATGATTTGAAGATCACGTGCATTAAGGAAAAATTAACATAGTAGCAGATGCATTGAGTCAGAGATCTCGCATTTTCTCAGTAACACCCCTAAAGACGAATCTTAGAGAAAATATTTTAGCATTATAGATTGATGATGACCGGTACAAGGACGTAAAATAAAATATCACACTAGATACCATGATGGTACCGAGGTATGAGGGTTATTCTTTAGACAGTGACAGACTAATAAGATATAATGGAAGAATTTATGTATCTCCAAGCGACGAATTGAGAAAATTTATTTTGAATGAAGCTCATCGAGCAATATATATGGCTCATCATGGAGTCACGGAGATGAAGGAAGAACTTAAACCATTATTCTTTTGGAAGGGAATAAAAAATGATATAGTTAATTATGTGGCGAGATGTCTTGAATGCCAACAAGTGAAGGTTGAACATAGACATCCAACAGGATTATTACAACCACATATGATTCCTGAATCGAAATGGGAAGTCATATCGATCGATTTTATTATTGGATTTCCATTGACAATAAGGAGGCAAGATTCTATATTTGTAGTTGTCGACACCTTGACAAAGAGTGCACATTTTATTCCATTTCGTACGACATGTCAAGCACAAGATATAGCTAGAATTTTTGTTAACGAAAATGTGAGATTGCATGGTGTACCAAGAAATATAATATTTGATCGAGGATTGATATTCACCGGATGTTTTTGGACTAGTTTCCAAGAGGCCTTAGGAACGTAATTGCATTTTAGTACAACATATCACCCGAAACAAATGGATAGACTGAAATAACAAATCAAATTCTAGAGGATATGCTTCGAATGTATGTGATAGATCAACAAAAATGATGGGAATAATTTTTACCATTGGTATAATTTACGTCAAACAACAATTATCTGAGTTCGATAAAGATGGCACCTTTTGAGTTTCTATACGTACAACCGTGTCAGACACATTTGAGTTGGGATCGACTAGAGGATAGGGTACTGGTGGGACCAGAAGTGATTTAGAAAATGGAAGATCAAATGCAATCCATAAGGAAAAGGATTAAAGAAGCACAAGACCGACAAAAGAGTTATGTGAATGCACATCACATTGATTGTAATTATGAGGTTGGTGATAAAGTGTTTTTGCAAGTGAAGCAGCATAAGAGTTCAATTAATTTTGGTAAGGGAGATAAACTTTCTCCAAGTTTTGTGGGACCTTTCCAAGTTGAAGAAAAGAAAGGACCTGTGGCTTACCAACTAGCCTTACCTGATTCTTTGAGGCGTATACACGATGTGTTTCATGTATCAGTTTTGCATCATTATATTTCATATTTGTCACATGTTATTGAATTGAGTTCTTTGCAAGTATCGAACGAGAGTGCTCTTATAGCAAAGCAATCCACATAATGGACCATCACACTTGAAAACTACGACATCGATTGGTCGATCAGGTCAAGGTCCAGTGGGACAATTATAGTCCTCATTCTAGATGCGTCAATAATTTCCTTATTTATTTTGATAGTTGGATATATAGATTAATATCAACTATATTTATTTCTTTCATTGTTAGATTGTACAAAATTCGAGACGAAGTTTAAAACAAGAGGGCGTGTATGTAACATCCAGTTCCACTAATCACATTTCATACACTGACTTATTCTCTAAGGACACTTTCGAGCAAGTGATCCGACTAAAACATGGTACCTTATGATTATCAATTTTGGTTTATGTGTTTATGCTATGATTGAGTATTGTAATTTGATATGTTATTAGCATTGATGTATAACATTGACGAGTATTATGATGAGGTTTTATGAGTGTGCAAGAAACATGATATGATGAGGATGATGATGTCATCGACAAACTTCCTTGGACTCTAGATTGATTCAGGGAGTGGAATATTTACTTTGGTTATGAGTACTTGATTTTGTACACATATTATTGATGATTATTTCAATATGGATTTCATGTATATGGGTTATTAATATTATCTTTGTAAAGGGGTCATACATAGATACCAAATTGATGAGAGAGAGGTGTGGAAACATCCCTGTCACAACCTACTAGCACTTCCACCGTGACCTAAACTGAAGGTTAATGACTACCTTGTTCTGATAGGTTCACGATGCCGTGAGGGTAGACTGAGATAGTTGCTCACGAGGATTTCTGAGGTGCGTCCAATAAGGAAGATTCCTTATTCCTCTATAAGCCCTTAGTCTCACACAAGGTCAACAAATGAATTATTGACTCCAAGCGCCAGACAACTTCCAAACTAGTCAATGGCGAGTGACACCCTTGGAGCATGGAGGTGCATCTTGAAGGGCACGTCACATGAATAAATTTATGAGTAAAAAAAATTCTAGAAGACCATAGAAAATAAATTGAATACTCAGACTTTCTTAAAGAAGAGAATACAAATTATTATTAAGGTATAAACTAGATATCATAACCAAAAGTCTAAGTCTAGATGTTTTGGCTAAATAAAAATTATAGAAAGGGTTAAGGGAATTTAAATTAAATAAACACATGTAAAGGGAAAATAAGAATAAAAACTTAGGCACGTGCACAATGTGTGCATAAAATTAATAAAAATAGTTTTTTAATTAAAATAAAATATATTCATGAGAGAATGGGTTGTCAACATAGAGTTAGTATCCTAAGTCAATCAAACTCTAAATATTAACTAAGAGAAGAGTCCTAATTAAAATCCAACTGTAAATTTGTTAGGGGACACAATAAAGAGAAATTGGGGAACTAAGAACAACTAAGAGAAAATCTAGGAACTAATTGAGGAGTGTGAGGGAAAATGCATAATTATTTAAATTAAAAAGGATTAAACATGTGCAACTCGGGGAAAGTGTGACATGTGTTGGGGGTGATTAATCTCTAATTTAATTATTAAAAATTATCCAATTGTGCATGAGATGACAAATGTCAAGGTAAAATTTCTTATTAAAAGGATGGTGAGGAAGAGGAAAGGGACCCTAATGTTGGATGGATGAAATGGTGGTAAAATTTCTATTGACTAAGTTGAGTTGGGCTACAAGCTTGTGCAAGAGGTGGAAGCCTCTCCTTGTGAGGGAAAGCTTGAGCTAGTTGGTCTGAGATTCTGTGTGTGACCCCTTTGTGGCTCGGGGGGCTAAAGGGGAAGAAGAGTACCCCTAGTGTTGGTTGGGAGGTACCAGTGAAGTTGTTCAATTAGAAAGCGAAGAGAAGGACGTTGCACAAGAACCATATTGAATATCTCCATATACCTTACTCTATTGCCTACGATAATCATTGTTGTATTATTATTATTGGCTGGAGTATAATTATTTCTGGTATTTTGTAAATTGATTTAAATTACTGTTGATGGTGAATATATGTATCATATTTGTAATGATTCGATTACTCTCTGTAAAATATGTGCAGTAGTATTGATGATAATTAACATCTCTATGTATCTATTTATGTAGGATTACAATTTCCATTTTCACAGTCCCTGGATAACTCTCAGTACTTTATTCTTCCTCGAAAACAGATTATATCCATAGGGTCGAATTCTTTTCGATTTTAGTTTCAACTGGTGGTGAAAAGAATAGAAATCACATTGTATAAGAATGTTGATTATAATTGACGCAGTACATGAATTAGTGTTGACATTATTCGATGTTGTTCAATCATTTGGTTGAGATGTATAAACCAAAACCGATATAGGAGCTCCTCCATTTATTTTTAGTTTGATGACCTAGGAATTCCTTTAGTGAATCTAGTCAAGCACAATTAGAATAACGAACCACTCAAATTTCATTTATGTGAATCTTCAGGAGAAACAATTTTTTTATTGTAGAAAAATTTCACTGCTCAATCCGAACGAGGGAAAATCGTTTACAAGACGGTTGGGTGAAATAACAAACTCTTGTTGTTGCATTTTTATTCCCGCACATTGAACTTGATCCTTGCCACAAATATTTTAAATATCTTGTTGCATGTCTAAATTTTCTTTTAAAAATAAATTATTGACTGATTAACCCTGTAAGGGAGACTTCATCTGAATTGTCCCTACACTGATGCGTTACTTGGAGAAGCACTACACATTTTCCTAAACAGATGTTTCTTCTGTTTTAATTATCCCAACCATAGTTTTCTTCAGACTTATTTTTTTATTTCCATTGCCCTACCTGTGCGGTTACACTCATTCACACTTCTAGAATGGTATTATACTGGGATAGGGGATTCACATTGAAGTGTAAAAATAAAAGTTCCTTCATGTTTTGGAAGCCTAGACATTGTCGAGGTATCGAATTACTTTCAATAACCAACTTTTTATGCCCTCGATTGATGAGTCTAATATCCCGTGGAGAAAATTGACAAGAATAGAATGAATTTAATAAATCTTTACTATAGTCAGTTTTATATGTAATCAATAACTTAACTATCTACTTTGGAGTCTTCTTCAATTAAATCATAATAATCTTCCATATTGAGTCCTAAATCTTACAATTCTTCTAATGTATCGAACCACCTACAGGTTGGCCACGCTACTTCAAAACAAACTTCAAAATGGATTTCAAACTCTGATAATAATTAATTTGAGAATAAGCATGAAAAAATCACATGCATTAATCAAGATCCATGCTACAACATAAAAGAGATAAAGAACGTGCCATTTACAACAAATAACCAGCAAACAGACACATTATAAATACATATCTCAGAGTTAATTAAATACATTGTACAAAAAACACAGAGAGAACTTATCTTTGCAAGTAACCATTCAACAACTGGTTGTAGACCAAGGACGTTCCTCCCAACCATCGACACTGTTGTTTATTTACTCTCAACAACATGTCACCCCTGAGCCAGGGCTATGAATCCACAAGGACGGGTGCTAGGACAAATCTAAAACACACAACAACTGACTAACTAGCTCTCAGGTTTCCCAACCACACAAAAAATATGAATTTCCATCTCTCTTTCCCCCTCATCCCGCACAACCCAAGAAATGAACACATTTCTCTTCCATGTAGTCCCCCAGGATATTCCATTTCTCCCCAGGGCTCCAGTGCTACTAGTCAGGAAATGTCCCTGCTGGAAACTCCAATGATTCTCAGCTATAGACAGTTCTTTCTGATTTTCCATCAATCTCATTCACACAGACATCCATCTCTCCTGGAATGATAAATAATCTATTACAACCATATAGCAATGACTCTCCTACTCCAACCATTCATTTCCATGATCCCCCCCCCAAGAGCACGTGAATTCAGCAAGAGTGAAATGAGGAATTCTAAAATGAAATGATTACCCAAGAGAAACCCCCAAACAACTCACAGGTAGGGTTTATATAATTACATGAAAACAAGAACCTAATGGCCTTCCTCCCAAGAAGCTCATGTAACCCCTATTCTCCACAAAACAAATTATGGGTAAATAAAATATAATAAAAAGACTTATCTCCTTAATCCCCCTCTCTCGTGGAATCATAACCCCCTATCTCTTTTTTCCTTGTCTGTCTTGCAGCCAATGGTGTATTTTATTAAAGTATATGAAGTATTACATTTCCTAGGCACTCTAGCCCCTATTCCACTTTACCAGCTCACCAACCTAAGTCACAATTACATAATACATTCTAATTCATAAGGGTTAAAACCAGAGTGTTACAATTATGTTTTATGATAACCTCACCAAATATCTATCTAACAGTTACTGTGATGCGCAACATGGTCGTTGTGATTCTAATAATTTTATTTAAATTACTGATAACTGGTGGTACTAATGAGGTACTACATTTAACACTAGATCTGTAGATGGTCTACTTTTTGTTTAATTATGACCCTACATGCCACCTCATTCCATGTACAAAGATTGCGATCGTGGTAAAATTAAATTGGCATACTTGGATCTTGGCGAGATCGTGAAATTCAATGCTTATTAACCAAGAAGTTGAGGCATGGAACCAGTGCACGATCAATGATTATGAAGTTGATATTCCAACTTACGTGGGAATTATTCATAGTTATGAGAGACTCTTCTCTTAGAGACATTTACCTTGATAACCGCATAATTACTTTTATTAACTTGTCTATCAGTTCTAACAACAACTCGACGTTCCTAACCCTGATCTTCTTTTAATCTATCATCGTCATTGACCCGTTTGGCACCTTTCGTGATATTTAAAGAAGTAATGGTATGTTTCCTCTCCAACTGGTAGAGTGGACTCTTCCTGTAGTTAACTAGGGTGAAATTTCACCTCCAGTAACCCACGTTGCTAAGGGATGGTCTGATTTATTATTTAAAAGTTAATTGTAATTAATCATCCTTGTTAATCATTATACAATTAAATCTCCTTGTGTACTTAGTTCCTCTCAAAATATGTACATTCGTACATATACAATTATTTATATAGATTTATTCTTCACATAAGAGCATAGTAAGGAATTTAGAATGTGATATGATTATATAAATTATATTACCAATTTTATATAATGGCTTATTTGATAGTTATAGGTAACAATAATTATTATCAGTAATTTATAAATGTTTATATGGTATTGTTGAATGCTGATAAATTTAATATGATTTGTTATAGGTAATGACTGTATAGATGGATTCATATTTAGTGAATAGAAGAGAGTGTTGAATTTTTGCTATGCTAGGATCAAGCATGAGGTTTATTTCAATTTTAACATTTACTTGAACCATAGACAAATGCAGCCACACCATTCACAATTGCTGCAATAACCAAGATCACAAGAAGAAATACCATGCACAAGAACACACGAAATATCCTGGGAAACCCTTCTCAACAAGGGAAGAAAACCCAACAATCATTTTCTATATTCTCAAGAGAAAGACCTCCCACACCATAGACCTAGCACAC
Source organism: Picea sitchensis (assembly GCA_010110895.2). Classification (NCBI taxonomy): domain Eukaryota; kingdom Viridiplantae; phylum Streptophyta; class Pinopsida; order Pinales; family Pinaceae; genus Picea; species Picea sitchensis. The sequence goes on from SNQJ01S0021561.1 coordinate 68,148, forward strand.
AAAAGGGTGCACTAAAAAACCAAGAATCTGGCACCCAAGAGAGGTGTGCACTTCACCCCTAGAAGATGTACTTGCTGAAATTCCAAAATTATATGTGAGTTGTGTGTTTCCTGAATGGGGAAATCACCTTTATTTATACTATACTGGACACATCAAAAGTGGTGTCTATTTTCACAATAGAACTGACCTCAATAACTCATAATGTAATTAATAATTACAATTTTAATTATCTTTTACATTAATTATCTTTCACTTTATGGTGGGGTCGACATGTACCCTTTACATCATAATTAGGGTTACAGGTAAATCTTACTCCTAGACAATATATCAAGGGATCTCACACACCCACTAGTGCTCAACCACTAGGGGCATGTCCACTTGTGCTCAGCCATAGGGGCGTCCTACTCAACAGATCTCTATCTCACTGAGTCTCACGGGAGAATCATATGGAGTATCACATTGTCTCAACTCTCAACACAGAGGATAACGATACACCCATCACATGGGCACCTTCACCCCTCATAGGGGTACACATCTTTTCATCTCAAATGACATACCCATCTCATGGGAATCCTCACCCACATAGGGGCACACACATAGACACACCCATATCATGGGAATTCTCACTCCACACAGGGGCACACACATCAACACACCCATATAATAGGAATTCTCACCCCAAACAGGGGCACACACATCGATACACCCATTTCATGGGCATCCTCATCCCATATAGGGGCACACAATGTTCCATCTCAGCCGCAGAGAGGAACGACACACCCATCTCACAGGAAAACCCAAATCATGGGCTCTCTCACAAGCCGACTCACTCAGTCTGTGTTCTGGAGGATGTCTCACAAAGCTGTAATCATCAACAGAGAGGAGCTTCAAAATTCTTACATAATGATTTGTGGAATATAACTTACGATTTACACATTTGGCATAAACAAGTTAGTTCAAATTTTTTGAAGTTAGATTTGATATCAGAGTATCTTATTGGTTAATAGTGATACTAATCTCTAAGGTAATGTTTATATAGTTGTTATGTATTCCTAGATTTTGGATTATGTTGGTGTAAAAGGAGTTATAGATAGTTGAAAATGAAGTGGGAATTGTTCAGTCCTTGTAATTTTGGTATTGGCGCAATGAATAGAATTAAATTTTGGTTAGTGCACTAGATGCACATTCATAAATGCCTCAACTCTTATTAATTGTTACTTATAGATTATGTTATTAGTCTTACTTAGTAGCTAAAATGATCGTATTTCATATGCGTTAGTTATTATTACATGATTAAATAATATAGCAATGATTACATATAAAAACTTGATAATAATAACCTTATTAATATAAAATTTATGAATGATATAATGAGAAATGATTGTGTATTGATAGCTCTGTTAAATGATTTTTTTTTTAATTATTTATTCATCATTGTAAGTACAATTGCGACGAGTGCATCATACATCATAAATTAATGCGCAAGCTACGCAAACTTCAAGCGAAATAAACACAAGATTTACTTAAACTCTACTGATTATCTGTGTAGACTCACTTAGACTATGTGGTAGACTACTAAGTAGTAAATTAATATCTTAGCTATATGTTACCATGATGAACGAAGTTGCGCCATGTTTCTTTTTACCTTGTTGACAAAAAAATAATAATAACATTTTTACTATTACGTGGTATTATTTTACTCATTAATGTTTTGTAAATCAAGAGGGTTTTTACAATTATACTCTTTAACGATGAAAGGATATATTTTGAAAATGATATAGAAATCTTGATATGCTTGCAAATGTACCATTTTAACCTACTATATTTGATCCATGTTCCACCTCATTGCCATTCTTCAGTTTCGTTATGGTTTGGGGGAAGAAATTTATAAGGGTTGTATCATATTGAAGATTGATAAGAAGTATATCATATAAAGTTACCAAACATACCCTCCCCAATGGTGTTGGTTTGGTTGCAATCTAGGTGTTGTCAAAAGATATATTCTTTGTAATACACGTGATCATCATCAGAAAAACCCTAAAATCATTGATATCTTCACTTTAAGGACTTCATTTGGAACACTTTTTTTAAACTTGTTTTTTTTTAAGATAGATTTAGATATGCAATTGGATCCTTCAAATTTTGCAGAAAAGGCTACATGAATGGATTTGAATGTCACTGCCCTCCTTTTCTTGTTGAAAACCTAAAAAAAAAACAATTTCTTTCATTTTTTGCCCCAAAAAGTGCTCTAATATCACTTTTTATGATTCTTAACCCTTCAACTTCAATCACAAGTAATATACCATAAATAATCCACACTTTGTTAATATCAAAACCCTTTGGGTAGGGAAACAACTTACAATTATCCCTTTATGGAAGGAAACCACCCTTGTTCACTTTCCTCTTAAGCTAAGGAAACCTCTAAATGAGCTAATATCCAAATACAATATCCTCCAACACACACTTTATAAGGATGAATCCATCCTTATTTATATCTATCTATGAAACCCTAATCATAACCACCTCCTAACTATCTAGTGGACCTTCTTTAATGACGACATATTACTTTTAGTGCATGCTAACTAACTCGAGGAACTTATTTAATAATAAAAAACATAATGGAGTTGGTCCACTTTACATTGAATGACCACCATAACTACACTCTTAGTACTCTAATGGGCCCCTTGTTTCCACCATTACACCCCTAGGGAGGATCCCAAAAAAGTTCTAGTTGAGCTTGCAAATGATTACCATATAGGACTTAGTGTTGCAAACCCAAGAACATGATTACAAGAGAAAACTTAGTGTTGCAAACCCAAGAACATAATTAGTATATTGTAGGAAATTTATACGACTTGGATTTTACACCATGATAAAAACTATTTAACAAAGTTACATATCGAACAATTATGATTTAAGATAGAGTTTTCTTTTAATAGAAATATTTTATAATACAAAATTTCCTTGTTATTTGACCTCACCTTTTACTCTACTCATAGGTACCTTAATCATATAGGCTTCTTTCTCATCCTTCTCAAGAAAACATGTTAAGAACCTCTTTTTATGTTACCTTAATCATATAGGCTTCTTTCTCATCCTTCTCAAGAAAACATGTTAAGAACCTATTTTTATGTTGTTGTTAAAAAACCTGTTTTTATGTTGTTGTTAAAACCCCATAAATGTGACCTTTTAATAAAAACTAATAATCCTAATGGTCATAATTCTAATTTGACCAATTTCAATGTTAACTATACATTGCACCAACCTTGCAATCCATACATAGAGATACCATGAAATTCTCATAATAATCAATGCCAATTACGTTGACAACCATTCAATTTCAACGTTCTTTCTTTTAGTACAAATATTCAATGATTTAGATGACTAAGATATACCCAACGAATATGGTTGAGTTCTAAACCCCAATAGAAAACACTTAGACATATTTAAGAAATGATAATACAAAACTATAGATGTCTAAAATCTTCTTTCCTTTCTTTATACAAAATATCACCAAGATATTAATGGTATGGATAAAATTATTGGAGTTTGTATCTATAAAATCTTGTGTTCGTATATGCAAAATATAATACCAATAAGTTACAATGGCACTCACTTTATTAGTCCCTGCTTTAAGGCAGTAGGACTATTAGTAAACGGTTTTCCCACTTGTATTAGTTTGTCCGCAAACCGATGCATAGTTATCCAAAGTTTTAACTTGAAGATATATTAAGTATTTTTCGTTGTCCAATAAGTTAGACAAGAATTTTGTGCATCGTTTTACCTAAATCAATGAGAAATTTGTTCATCTTATTTGGTCTCATATCGAGGCAGAGATGAAGCAAAAGCCTTCAAACTTAAGAAACCATATATGTATTTATGATAGATGCATAGCTAGTGGATTAATGTTAACTTTTAAGTTAGCATTAATTCCAAACATTTAATGTTTGGGCACTAATAGGTCATAACTCATAACAATGTTCAAGGTCGGTGGTGGTCGTGTGTAGTGGTAGTTGATGAGCGGCCACTTGCCCTCCACTGCCCTCCACTTGGTCATTTGCATGTAAGCACTTGGTAGATTGCATGCAAGTTCCTTGTAGTATTCTGCATGTATTTCAGTCTTCTGTGTGTGTTTCCTATAAACTAATATGAGGCACCTCCCACCCTTTCCAAGGAAGGATGACATAGAATCCAATCTGGTAGTCGATCTGTTGTATCTTCTCAATTTTGTAGCCAACGGTAGTCAATCTACTGTATCTTCTGGGTCTGGATCTAGAACTTCATTCTTTCCCGAGGGACGTTGTAAAATGTATGTCTCCTTACTGAGTCCTCCTTACTTTCTTTCCTAGCCTAAGATTTTTTTTTTCCTAGTTAAGAAATCATTATCTATTGTTCATGAAATTAGTTCAGAGCCATACCTGGACACAACACCTTCCTTGCCCCTACGAGCTTTGGATACAACACTGCACACTTCCTTGTAATTGTGTCTGTTGATGATATATTGATCTTCAATAAGACTGAGGAAGAACATTTGATACGTATAACTCTAGTGATGAGGAGGTTACAGTAAGAGAAGTTGCTGATAAATTTGAAGAAGTCATCTTTCATGAAGACAGAACTCATTTATTTGGGGCTCGTGATCTCTTCAAATGAGTTGAAGATGGATCCTGAAAAGGTAAAATAAATCAAAGAATGGTCGTCGCCAAGGAATATATTTGAAGTCAAAAGATTCCATGGATTAGCCAGTTTTTACAGGAAGTTCATTAGGAATTTTAGTGGAATTTGTGCACCAATGATGGACACAGTCAAGAAAAGATGGACACATTCAAGAAAAGACAAATCTTTTCATTGGACAAAGGAAGCGAAGAAAATTTTAAGGTTGTTAAAAGAGAAGATAACTGAACAACCAGTTATGTTTCTTCCATATTTTAGTAAGACGCTTCAAGTGAGATGTGACGCAAGTGGATTCACAATTGGAGAAGTCTTAAGTCAAGACAATAGACCAGTTGCATACTTCAGTGAGAAGCTGAACAATGCCAAGAAGAATTATTCCACGTATGATAAAGTGTTTTATGCAGTCATACAAACATTGAAGAAATGGAGGCACTACCTGGTTCTGAAAGAGTTTGTTTTGTATAGCGACAACCAGACCTTACAGTTTATAACCAGACAGGAGAAATTGAACCAAAAACATGCAAAATGGGTTGAATTCATGTAGAAATTTACTTTTGTTATAAAATACATTTCTGGAAATGCTAACAAGGTTGTTGATGCATTGAGCAACAAATGTTTGATTATGCAGGAGTTTCGTGTGATAACCTTAAGGATATGTACAGAGATGATTCAGATTTCAAGGATGCTTATGAATCATGTGAGAATATTGTTCTGAGAGATATAAGCCAATGGATTTAATACTTGATCCAGGATGGATTGTTATTCAAAGGAAATCAGTTGTTTATCCCAAAGAGTTCTATGAGAGAAAACCTTTTGAAGGAAAAGCATAGTGGGGGATTGGCTGGACACTTCGGCCATGACAAAACATTTGCGCAATTGAACAACTTATATTATTGGCCAGGGATGAGGACAGATGTCAAGAAATTTGTGAAAAAAATGTAGATTTTGTCAACACGCAAAGGGGAAAAGGCAGAATACAGGATTGTATCAACCATTGTCAGTACCAGAGAGGCCGTGGGACGTGGTAAGCATGGATTTTGTGTTAGGACTGCCGAGGACACAAAGAGGTCGTGATTCCATATTTGTGGTGGTCGACAAATTTTCAAAAATGACACATTTTATTTCATGTCAGAAAACCAGTGATGCAACACACATTGCAAACCTATTTTTCAAAGAAGTTGTTCGACTTCATGGTTTATCCAAGAGTATTGTTTCAGACAGAGATACCAAGTTTGTTGGTCATTTTTGGAGGACACTATGGAAAAGGTTGGGGACGAATTTATCTTTTATCTCATCATATCACCCTTAGACGGATGGACAGACTGAGGTAGTAAATCAAAGTTTGGGATACTTATTGAGGAGTTTGGTAGCTAAACATCATAGTCAGTGGGATCAGATTATGCCGCAAGCGGAATTTGCATATAATGACTCACTTAATAGAAGTACATGACAGAGCCCATTTCAGATAATGTATGGAATGCAGCCAAGAGGAGTATCTGAGTTGAGAGAATTAGAGATACCAAGAGTATTGTTGGTTAGAGATACCAAGTTTGTTGGTCATTTCTGGAGGACACTATGGAAAAGGTTGGGGACAAATTTATCTTTTATCTCAGCATATCACCCTCAGACGGATGGACAGACTGAGGTAGTAAATCGAAGTTTGGGAGACTTATTGAGGAGTTTAGTAGCTAAACATCATAGTCAGTGGGATCAGATTATGCCGCAAGCAGAATTTGCATATAATGACTCACCTAATAGAAGCACAAGACAGAGCCCATTTCAGATAATGTATGGAATGCAGCCAAGAGGAGTATCTGAGTTGAGAGAATTAGAAAAGAATGACTTTAGGAGTGTTGGAGCGGAATATTTTGCAGCAAAGATGCAAGAGCTCCATAGTAAGATTAAAGAGTGGTTGCAGAGTTCCAACCAGGAGTACAAGCGTCGAGCAGATCATCACAGAAGAGAGCTTCAGTTCGAAGTGGGAGATCTAGTCTTAGCACATCTAAGAAAGGAAAGATTTCCAAGGGGAACATATAATAAGCTGAAAATGAAAAAGATAGGACCGTGTAAGATTCTGAGAAAGTTTGAGGCAAATGCTTATGAGATAGAATTGTCAGATGATGTGGGCATATCACCCATATTCAACGTAGTAGATATGTATCCTTATAGAGCAGATGAAGCAGATGGGGAAAAGAATCAACAGGAAGTTCAATGGGTCAGACAGATGCCTATAGTTGAAAAGCTGCAGATGGAAAAGATCATTGATCAGAGAATTGGTAAGAAGACTCGGAGAAAGATATATTTTGAATATATGATAAAGTGGAAGGGACACATGATTGAAGATGCCAGTTGGGAAAGAGAAGAAGATATCTAGAAACATGGACAGACGGTGCAGGAGCTCATGGACAAGAGCCCATGAATTTTTCAGCTAGATGAGTATGATGTAGGAGCATCGCAAGCAAGCGCAAAGCGGAGGACAGCTGGATACGCACCAACGCACATTTTGAAGATATTTTGAATTTCAAAAGGATGGCACATTAATGTAATATCTGGAGAGACATAAGTGCTCTTAAATTTTTTGGGGATTGTAATGCAGATCTTGAGAATTGATCTCATCTGTCAGTTGTAGACAATTAATGTAATGAATGTAAAGTAGATGTAGGCTTTAATTCGTTAGATAGCTTGAGGTTGTAGGAGGGAAAACTCGAGAAAGCTCCCTCGTATGTATTGTAGTGTATCATTATTCTCATTGTAAGAGTAGAGTTGTAGAGCAAGAGAATAGGTGAACAGAGAAGAACAGAGACTGTAGAAGTTGTATAAGTAGGGAGTTGTTGTTATAGAAACCATGTACAGAAGCACTTGAGTTAATTTAAGAATGATTTGACTCAATTTCATGGTGTTGCTAGGAATATTGTTTGCATCTATTTAATGATATGTTTACAGTTTGCTTACATGCTTTGTTATGCATTTGTTTCAATTCTTTTGGATGTATGATTTCATGTTGAATGTATGAAGTCTGTGAGAGAGAGAGTATGAGTTTCAATTGTTTCTCTTCCTGAGAATTMCTGCAAAGAGTGCAGTGAAGGTCCGCAAGGAGTATGTTGAGGAGATTATGAGTTTTACCTCAGAAAAGCTCAGGAGGGATATTGTTGTTCTTATACCAACAGGAGTGCAGTTATAGCATAGAGTCGTGCAAGGCGTGCGCAGGCAGTTTGAAGTCTTAAACTTTTCCAACCCGGTGAGTGGTTGAAATATTTTTGTTGCAAGGAGTGCACAAAATTGGAGAGTTCAGATAATCAGAGATTATCGTGAAGGCCGCAAGGAGTGCATGCAGGATTCCTTAGAATCCTTGAGTTTGCAGCAAGATTCAAGCTCAGGAAGGATAGAGTCTTGGAAATTTCAAAGGGAGAATGAGGGTCGAAGTTACCTCGCAGAAACCAAACTCAGGAGGAAGGACGCCAAGTTATTTAGCCAGGAATCTTTGAGAACTTGAATGGACGGTTGAGTTTCTCAAAGGGAGAAGCGCAGATACTTGTGGACCGTTGGATCTAGTGGATCAGCGGGGAGGTTAAGGCTGAGTGTATTTCAACACTCACAAGATCAAGAGGATTAGCAGTCGTTAAATCTGGAGGAACGAGAGTCGTGGATTGGTGCTCTGAGATATCGACATTTCGGAAGTCGGAAGTGTGGAGGAAGCTGTTTTCGGGAATCCTCGATACGTGAAGTCCCGACGTAATCTGGACCGTCAGATCTTAGGAGGTTCAAGACCGTTGATCTGTGGAGAGGAAGTCGTGAATTCGGACTTTGGGAAAAGGGAGAAGAGTTGCATCGCGAACTCACGAATCATGAAATCCCAATGCGCTCAGAGGTGAAGCCCCAAGACTTGGCTGGAGGTCATACGTCGGAAGCATAAGGGAGGAGCTAAAGACCCGTTATCCCTTTTCGGGGTTTCGGGAATCGAAGGAGTCGAGGGGGACTCACAATAGAAATCGCAAAGTTGTGAAATCTGAAACACCTTTTTGAGTTAATTCAATGGTCACGCCGATGGTCACGTGGAGTAGGGGTTCACGCCTAGTGCTTGTTCACGCGGGTGTAACTTATAGAAGGACCTGTGGTATTATATGCATTGAAGGTTCCAGTGGGGACTAAGGAGTCGTTTCGGCTCAAGGAATTAGGAAGATCCAAAGACCGGGAGGTCACGCAGACCCTGCTGAGATAGGGGTGTTGTGTCAGTGAGGGAAATTGACATTTAATTAAAATAATGGTGAATTTATTGGTGCAACTAAGAGAACGGGTGACAAGTGTACGGGGGGAGTAATTCCTAATTAATTTTTAAAAAATGAATTAAATGTGCAAATGGTAAGTGGTCACTAAGAAAATTTATATAAAAGAAATGGTTGAGAAGATGAATGGATCATGATTGATATGAGTAAAGTTATGCTGTCGGAATTTCTTGACTTATTTTTCTTGTGAGAGTTGGGATACCCAACTCAAAAAAAAGAGTGGCAGTTCGACCTTGCGAGGCGAGCTGGGAGCTAGAGTTTTCTAGTTGTGTTCGTGTGTGGCGCATTTGCGGCTCGGGGGGCTAAGGGGGAAGAAGAGTACCCCTAGCGTTGGTTGGGAGGTACTGGTGAGGTCTAACGGTTAGCAAGTGAGAGACAGGAGGGAGCGCAAGCGTGGAATAACATATTTGAATTCTTCACCTTCAGTTACAATAATCCTAAACTGAGATTGAATTCATAAAATTTCAAATTAAAATGTAGTTTAATTCTATTGTATACGCATTTCTAGGAATTTTATTCAAGGTTTTAATCATTATTGATATTTAAATTAATCATGTAATTGCGGTGATCTCGTCATTTGTTTTCGTTTCTCCATGAGAAAGTCTCCCAGCCTTATGCCTTCATCATTGCTTTATTGAATCGTTTTCCTCTCTGGAGAAACCCAAGCTCTGAGTCAATGGTTACCTATGTGTTTTTATGACACTTCACCCAATAAATTTTATCTCCTCTCCCAAAAATGAATTTGCCCAGCCATGCGATTTGTCCTTTCCAGATCTATTATTGGTATGCCTTATGAGTGAGTTTAAACCTTAGTACTCTGCGATTGTTTGGTTACCCAACACAACTTACTTGTCCTCATTCTTTGCCTTTGCAAAGTGCACTCAGATTTTGTTAATTCTTTTTCTCAACAAATTTTTCCCTTTAATGCCCAACGTTCTTACCCTTTTCGAACCTCTACTTGCCCGTACAGACCTCTGCGAATGGTATTCCTCAGTGATACTGATTGCCCTCAATTTACACCTGTTTGTGGACAAAAAGGAATCTGTTGCACCCCTCCTCCACCACACCATACTATTCCACCACGCTATACTAAGTTATAGTGGAGTTTTATCAGTCTGGAGTTGTTCCATAAATACGGTTCAACAATTTTTATTAAAAAAAAAGTTTTCTTCATGTTGGCTGCCCATGGCCCTTGTGGTAGAGGCTCGTTATGCAGAGTCTATTTGTGATCCCAGTCGGACTTGCCTAAACGAATTTGCATCCTTATACACAACGTTTTTCCTTCACTCACAGCGACTTATTAGGCATGTTTTCTCTGTGTTTTTCTTGGTATTATGTTCACCTTTTAGTCTCATCTTGAAGTTACACTCAGCGAATTTCGTGCTTCCATCAACAATTTTTATCTCTGCGCTTTTGTTGGGCATGAGAGTTCATGATTTCGAATTTTAAAACCTTGGCGTTTACTTCTCATTCCCTGCGTTTTCTGGGCATGAGTTTCCTTATTTCGAGATTTAAATTTCTGGGCATGCGATTTCCTTTTTTAAATTTAATCTCTGCGGTTATCACTTAACTTTGTGCCCAACGATTAGCTCCTTTCCCCCTGCGTTGTTGTTATTTTTCTTTCCTGGGCTGCCTCCTCTCTGTGATTTAAAAATATCTACATATATGTTGAGTCAGTGGTATCTTATAGTGTTTTGTCTTGGTACCACACATGTAAATAGTGTGTCTATTGAATCTGTGGTATCTTATAGTGTTTTGTCTTGGTACCACACATGTAAATAGTGTGTCTATTGAATCTGTGGTCATGTAAATGCATAGCAAGGGCCCAAGGCCAAGTGCCTAACCACTGTGCATGCCATGTGTTTTAAATTTTTTTATCTTAGTTAAAGCCTAATTTTAATGATGCAATCATCCAAATGAAATTGTTTAAGGATGTAATCATTCAAATGATATCGATGTAAATGAAACATAGAATGGCTAGGGAAACATGAGGCACTATCGTTTCACAAGAGATAGAACAAAGGATGAGACAGGTTAAATGTGGCATCCAATTAACTACTAGACTTTATATGTGGCATGATATTATGTTGCCTTTAGAGACATTGACACATAGCATTTGCATGCAAATTACCAAGCCACTAAAGATTTACATATTCCCATTTTGCAAAGGATCATTCCAAGTCATTCATTTTCTTCCTCATACATTCAATATTCCTTTGCATTGTTCTACTATTATCGTTTCTTATGCACAAGACAATTTTGAGAGTGGAGATTACGACAAGTTACAATGGAATAATTGTGGGGGTCACTACTATTTACCCCAATCGAGTGCCCAAACTAAGTCATGTCATTTTCTTACCTACTAATTGTTCTTGCATCTATGAAGA
>SNQJ01S0021562.1:7471-41700 GCA_010110895.2 Picea sitchensis
CGTGCTTTGTTAGGTACACGCGGGTTGTAGTGAGCCAGCTAGTGTGTACATGCGTGCAGTAATGGGTTAGGGCGCGTGGGCCTTGATACAAGAGGATTTCCAAGGAGTTTGTTCAGCAAAGGTTTTGGCAATGAAGGGATATGAGTTGGCCTGATGCCAGGTAAGCATGTGTGGTGCAGTTTAGGGTTATAACAATAATGTATAATCATTTATGTTGTACAAGTAGTCATATAATATCAATATTCTACATTTAGTACATTGTAATTAATGATATCCATACATTTTCCCAAAGGACGTGACTTATCAAACCTTACTTGTATTTATACACATCCATTGTATCTCAAGAACATGTCAATTAATAATGAATAATAAGTATTTATCCTTTGAGGAATATATGGATTCATCCTTGTTATAATGGATGTTCAAGTGAAGTGACCAAGGGGTTCACTCCAATATACTAAATGTAGAATATTGATCTTATATGACTATGAGTACAACATAAATGATTATACTTTATTTCATAATGGTAATATACTTTAGGTATATTACACCATGGATTGGGGGTTTCGAACAATCTTTCACGTATAGTTCTTCATTGCAACCAAAGGGAGTGGCCTTCTTGATTGCTTCTTGTTGGTTTTCCTCTATCCTTTCTATCCTTTATTGAAGGCTTTCAAACATTGCTAACATTATGTTTTCCAAATTGTTGATTTGTTATTGCAAACCAACTACTCGAGAATTGGTTTCATATGTATTATTTTGTTGGATTTTAATGTGAGCCTTAATGTTTTTATCCAATGATGCAAGAGCCTTGTTGTTTCTTTCATATGCATTTTTTTTTGAACTATTGTTACTTTGTAGTGGTACATTTTGGGAGTCCATGGATTGGGGGTTGAAATGGTCTTTTTAGATAGTTCTTAATTGAAACCAAAGGGAGTGGCCTCCTTGATTTCTTATTTCCAGTGTTCCTCTATCCTTCTTTGAAGGATTTGAAACATTGTTACCATTATGTTTTCCTTGTTGATTTGTTGTTGCAAAGAAACTACTTGAAAATTGGTTTCTTATATGTTATCTTGTAGGATTTTAATGCAAGGATTATTGTTTTTATCCGACAATACAAGACTCTTGTTTTTTTTCTCATAAATTGATGTTTGTTGCAACTTGTCTATCAAGTTGAGAGAACTCAAACCTAAATCAAGGCCATTACACATCTAGATTTGAGAGTCCCATGAAAGATGGAGGATGGAGGCAGTCTCATTCATCATAACATCTACCTTTGAATTATGCTTCGTAATAACATGCTTAAGCTCATGAGTCGATAAATGCTCCATTAGGTAACACCACCTTTAGATTATCCCATTTCCTTTGACAGTTCTCAAACAATGGCTTTGGATCTGAAATGAACCCAAGGGTGTATTCATTCAACAACTATGAAAAGAGACCATTAATGGACAAGCCATAAAATTATATTATTCTGCCATGTACTTGTGTTGTTGTAACACACCTGGCCCTCTAACCCTTCATTGAGTGGGTGGAACACACCAAATTTCTATTCTTAACCATCATTCTAGCTCTGACTATATACTTGTAGATCGATTCTTCTCCTCAATAGCTTTCCAATGACTATAACCGCGCTCAAATTTGAGATTTGGTTAAAAATTTATGGCCTTTTAAAGGTTCTAAAGCATGTCACGCAGGTGACATCATCATATCCATGTGGAATCCATGTATATTGTTCCCCATGTCCAACTGACATGGATCTAATAATAAACCTTCAGGCACAATCCTTCAGGCTTTTGAAAGCCCATAAGACTATCAGAATCATCCTTTTGAAAAACTCCCATCAGAAAGTTAGTTTTCCCTACCTCAAGGTTTATCTGAAATCCATAGCCCACAAGGCTGTCATAATCGCTCCATTCATCTCACTCATCAGGAAATCTTCATGAGCAAATCTTTCTCGAAGATGATCTCTGATAAGCCTATCATAAACTTTTCCATTGGGATCACACCGTCAGGTTTCCAACTTAGTCTACCCACAGATTATTTTTGCAGTCTGCAAGTGTAGATTTTAACCTTGTACAATATTTTACTGCAGACAAATTTTCAATAAAAGAACATAAAAGATACAATGGAAAATACACACATTCACAGATATTTTTACCCTGGAAACCCAAACCAGGAAAACCAACATATTTTATATTCGTTCATAGTGATACATTGTTTACAATACAATATACATATAGGAGCCAACGACATCCAAAACCCTAACCCAATGACCTGGACTAGTCAAAAACCCTAATTCCTTAACCGAAAATAGAAAACCATCGGCAAAAACCATGTACTAAAAAACCACCCAACAATGGACACGAAAATCAAGGTGACACAAAAAGCGAGGCAAAAATGTGACTCGTTTCCTGAGGAAACAAATTTCTCGGGGGTACTGCTCCCAAAGCCCCAAAGGGGGGGCCTAGAGACCCCCCCTCAAACCCCCCTACATGCCTGACGCAACATAGAAAACACTAAATATAGTCGTGCAAAGAATATAACACATACCCAACATTCTCCCACTTGTTGTTTTCTTTGCATATAGGGGGTTATAGGGTTACATAGTCAACAATCCAGGGAAACAATGCCCATGGATCCTCTTCACCATGAGAAATTCTCAGTGCTCATAGATTTTGTTAATGAATATGCAACATTCTTGAAAGTGTCCACCTTCATCAGCAACACTTTCTTTTCTTCAACCATGTCTCTCACAAAGTGATATCGAATATCAATATGCTTTCTCTTTGAATGATAAGTCGGGATCTTTACCAAAAAAATTGTGCTATGATTGTCACAATATATCCTTATAGATTGTTGTACCAACCCAATACATGAACACAATATTTGTAACCATATTGCTTCCTTCCTTGCATGAGTATCTACCATGTATGCAGCTTCTGTAGTTGAAAGTGCCACTACAACCTGTCTTTTGCTCATCCAACTGATTGCTCCTCCAAACAGGTTAAACACATACCCGCTTGTAGATCTCCTACGATCTAGATCTCCAACCCAAAATGCATCCACAAAGCCATGTATGTCAAACACTTTGTCCAATCTTGGTCTTCCTTGGTAGCATAATCCATAGCTAGCATTGCTGCGCAAATACCTGAAAACCCTTTTTACCGTTATCCAATGCTCCTTCCTGGGTTTTGACATATACCTGCTCAAAACTCCCACTGCATGTGTAATGTTCGGTCTAGTACAAACCATTTCATACATCAAACTACCAACTGCACTCGCATATGGAACAGAAGACATGTCCTCCTCCTCTTCCTGTGTATTGGGACACTGATCCGCAGATAAATTTACACCAACAGGAATAAGGACCTTGACCGGTTTACATTCCTGCATATTAAACCTTTGCAATATTGTCTCGACATATTTTCTCTAATTTAGCCAGATTTTCCTCTTTTTTCGATCTCTTTTAATTTCCATGCCCGAAATGAAATTTCAAGCACCGTGATCCTTCATGTCAAATTTAGAGGAAAACTGAGTTTTCACATCCCGGATAATCTCCTTATTGTTTCCTATCAACAACATGCCATCCACATACAAGACCAAATAAATCAAATGATCACCAATTAATTTAAAATACACACAGTGATCCTCTTTGCTTCTTGTGAAGCCAAGTCCTAGCATATAAGTATCAAATTTTTGATACCACATCCTTGGTGATTGTTTTAAACCATACATGTACTTTTCCATCTTGCATACCATCTCCTTCTTTCCCTTCACAACAAATCCATTTGGATGGTTCATATAGATTTCGTCTTCCAGATCCCCATGTAGGAATGTTGTCTTCACATCCATCTGTTCTAATTCAAAATAAAATCCAGCAACAACTGATAACATAAATCTTATAGAAGTTAACTCTGCAATAAGAGAAAAAATATCACCAAAATAAATTCCCTCAACCTGGGAATAACCCTTTGCTACAAACCGAACTTTGTATTTCTCCACTTTTCCTTCTGCATTCATCTTCTTTTTAAATACCCATTTGCTTCCAATGGAATTTCTTCTAGTCGGGAACTCCACTAGATCCCAAGCCTCATTCTTATCCAAGGCTATCATTTCTTCATCCATGGCCTTTTTCCATAGCTTTCCATCCTCTAAATCCACTGCCTCCCTAACAGTTATAGGATCATCATCAGTAATAAACAAAGAAAAATTTGAACGGAAATCAGATGGAGTATACCTTTCTGATAGCCTTATTTCTCGAACCAATCTCCTCAATATTGGAGTATGAGGATCTTCTTCTTTTGATTCTTGTTCTTCTCTAGAGTCTGATTCATCATCCTTTAAATCAAACTCTATTTTCTCTGGTTCTTCCTTACTTGGTAGGACTTCCTGTTTAACAACATCCTTCATTTATCTAAATACCACATCTAGCTATAGACAACCTTCTTAGTCTCTGGGTTCCAAAGCTTATAACCTTTGAGACAATATTTATACCAAATAAAGATACACTTTCCAACCTTCTTATATAGCTTACTCATGTTTTCCTTTGGAACATGAACATAGGCCTCACAGCCAAATACCTTGGGATGTGTGAGAGAAGGTTTCTTACTAGTCCATACCTCTTGTGGAGTCTTGTGATCCAACATTGATGAGGGTGATCTGTTGACCAGGTAACATGCAATACCCACTGCCTCTACCCATAATTCTTTCCCCAACCCAGCACCACTCAGCATGCACCTTGATTTTTCCATCAATGTCCTGTTCATCCTTTCTGCAACTCCATTTTTCTAAGGTGTATATGGAGTAGTCTCCTTCCTTGCTATACCACACTTCTTACTGAATTCTTCAAATTCATTCCCGTAGAACTCTCTGTCATTATCTATCCTCAACACCTTAATTATTTTCTCTGTTTGATTCTCAACAAGAGCCTTAAACTCTTTAAACCTATCAAAGAATTTAGATTTCTTCATGAGGAAATATATCCAAGTATCCTCGAGAAGTCATCTATAAATGAGACATAGTACACAAATTTTCCCAATGATGGAACCGACACAGGTCCAAACACATGACTGTGAACTAGTTGTAAAATTCCTTTTGCCCTCATTGCACCAGAGGGGAATCTTACCTAATTTTTCTTCCCATATACACAATGTTCATAGAAATCAAAATCCAGAGAGAAGTTAGACATACCTTCAACCATACCTTTACCGTGTAGTAGTTGAAGACCCTTCTCTCCAATATGTCCTAGTCTTTGATGCCACAACATAACATTTTCTCCAGAGAATGTAGGAGTTCTTTATTCTTCAACTCCAATATCAGGAACAATGGAACTATTACACCCATAGATAATAGTGCTTCCTTGCAACTTATACAAAGTTCCAAACCAAACTCCCTTCAACAACACCATTGCTCCTTGAACCATCATGCAGGTTTCCTTTTCAAATATTGTTTTTATCCCTACATTGTCCATTTTCCTTACAAAAATCAAATTTCTATCAAAACCTGGGATGTGTAGAACACCAGGTAGTGTTCTAATCCTTCCATCTATGAACCTCAACTTGACTTTTCCTCGTTCTATGATTCTGGTTGTCGATTCATCACCTATGAAAACATTACCTCCATCATACCTTTCATATTCAAAGAGCCACTCCCTATGGGGAGTCATATGAAAGGATGCACCTGAGTCAAACAACCATGCCTCATGATCTGCATGTGTGCTTGAAGAAGCCAAGTACATATTCCATCCTTCTTCCTTGGAGGTATTTCCTTCTGTAGAAGGGGCTTCTTCAGATCCCTTCTTTTTCTCAATTTTGGATCTACACTACTTCTTGTAGTGCCCTTCTTTTCCACATATTGAACATACCTTTACAAACTCTTCAGGAGATTTAGATCTACCATTAGACTTAGATCTCCCACTTGAGGACTTAGATTTATTTCTTTCCTAGGAGCATCCTCTTGCAAGTAATGCATCTGTGCTTTGTCCTTCCATGTTCTTCCGTCTCATCTCCTCTGACAACAAGGATGATACCAATTCATCAAACTTCAAGGCAATTGTATTACTACCTATGGCCACAACCAGACTATCCCACGAGTTTGGTAAACAACACATTAAATTGATACACTTATCTTCATTTGAAATTTTAATCTCAACAGATACTAACTGACTTACCATAGTATTGAAGGCGTTCAAATGATCTTCCACTGAGTCTCTATCTCTCATCCTCAAGTTATACAACTTCTTTCTCAGGGAAATTTTATTTACTAAGGACTTAGACTGATTTAAATTCCCCAACTTATCCCATAAATATTTGGTTGTAGCTTCCTCTGACACATTCAGTAATACTGAATTTGAGAGACACAGATGGATTGTGATCTTCACCTTCCTATCCAAATTTTTCTAGTCATTTGTTGAAGTTCATGTAGGTGCATTACCTATATCCACTGCGATCCACTGATCTCTGTCCACCAACAGATCTTCCATATTGAGCTTCCAGAGCTAAAAAATTTTCCCATTAAACTTCTCGATCTCCATTTTTGAACTCCTCACAATTTTTTTTCACCTGAAAAATCAATACCATAGATCTCCCACTGTAACAAGGCTAATCACAGTCTCGAGCCAAACCCTTAACCACAAAGGCATCCCTCTAAAGCCAACAAATCTTTGATACCAAATGTAGATTTTGACCTTGTACAATATTTTATTGCAGACATATTTTCAATAAAAGAATATAAAAGATACAATGGAAAATTCCCACATTCACATAGATTTTTCCCCTGGAAACCCAAACCAGGAAAACTAGGATATTCTATATTCATTCATATTGATACATTATTTACAATACAATATAGATATAGGAGCCAGTGGCATCCAAAACCCTAATCCAATGACATGGATTAGTCAACAACCCTAATTCCTTAACCGGAAATAGAAAACCATCGACAAAATCCATGTATTGAAAAACCACCCAACAATGGACACAAAAATCGAGGAAAAATGTGACACATTTCCCGAGGAAAAAAATTCTCGGGGGTGTTGCCCCCGAATCCTTACACAAGGGGACGAGCCCCCAAGGGGGGGCCTAGTGACCCCCCCTCAAAATCCCTGTGTGCCTGGCACAACGTAGAAGAAACTAAGGCTATTCATGCAAAGAATATAACACATACCCAACAACAAGATGCAATGCTATGAATCTTACCTCATTGGACTCACCTCTCTGGGATGACACAACAACCTGCTACGAAATCTTCCCGAAACCTAGTGCCTGCAACACTTTAGAGTAATCCACTTCCCGCAACACTGGTGGGATCTTGCCATTAGGAAATTCTTCTCAAACGAGTGTTTTCATGACAACATGCATGCCTGATAGATCAGACGGTGGACAGACAAGCCAATCAATAGCCCAGATCTAAGTGGGTTCCTAACCTGCACGATATTTATCTAGGTCATTGTTTCTCTGATAGATCTAACCGTTGAGGTCTATATGATGACAACCCATAATCTTTTCGGGCTCAAATATGAAAAATAGTTAGTCGGTCAGACTAACTTTTTTGGAAACACAAGTCACCATAGGACTTTCTGAATAACTCTTTCTAAAAACACTTTCCCAAAAGATTCGACGACTGAGATCAATCTAATCAAAAAATCCTCACTCATTTTTAGGATTTAGAAAATGCTCGATCTATAATGGGCTCCACTTCATCTTGAATTTACCATGGGTTGGAACCTGTCCTCCCACACGTTACCTCCACCCGGTGCTTCCATGTTGGACTCCAGTCCTCGCCTTACTTGGGGAACTTTGCACACATGGCTCCACATAAAAAATGACGTTTCCATCCTACTTGGCATTTGCCTTCTTTTCCTTGAGACTTATGGGTCCACCGCACCATCCCACCATTCAATCCAGCCCCAGGGCCTACCACTATGGCTCCACTAATGGGTCTCTACCACCAAAATTGGCCATGTATATAACTACTTGGTCTCCACATCAAGATGGCCTCACTGATCTCATGGTTCCACATTCAAATTGCACACCTAGGAATTCTAATGAAATAAACTCTAAATTTTCACGAAATCCATCATCCCGGATTCTGAGATTTTAGTACTAAGGCATATATGTTAAGGATATGAAGGTGAATCCGTTACCCACATCCTCAGCATTGAATCCCAAAGGTTGTACAGGGAAAACCTCTAAACATATATTGGTCATTGCCAAGACTTAAAAGATGGAAATTTATGGAAAAACAATAGACTCTCTAAGTGGGTAAACTCTTCAGTTAGTTCTTGTCTTTCTCACAAATTCTAACCATGATGTTAAGATCATTCAAAGATAGATATCCCAACATGAAAATTTACCAACTTATAGGGAATTACACAACCATGCATTCCATGTAAGTTTCCAGAGATGGGTTCTTAGCCATAGGTGTTTACAGCATATCTAATTCATGAAAATTGATCAGAGAAAATATTACTGAACATCCAAGGAGTATAAGGCATGGATTCCTTCTTTTTACTAGAAATTTCAAAGAGACAATCACTAGTAAGGAAAATCAATGGATGCAAGGAACAAAAGGTCATACATTCATTCCTCCTCTCTTAAGTTCTACCCAAAACTATATAGTTCCATAATTACACAAGAATGAAAACCTTGCAAATGGAACACGTATAAAACCAAGTGAGCTTACATATACACTTATCTGTTCAAAATTTGTTGGCTAGGAAAAATAATTGATGTGAGCGCTTTTCCACCCAACCGTAGGATTTTGTAACACACCCGACCCGTAAGTACCCTTTTTAGGGACGGGGCATCAAAATTTTTCTTTCCTTAATCATCTCGAATCCTCCTTCCGGGATCTTCTTCCTCTTATGCTAATCATGAGCTATCTAACAACCACTACCTTTCTCTAATCCAAGCTCTGGATTGGGGGTTGTGCCCTTCCAAATCTCTTCAGGTATTATTGGTCAAGGGTCACGTGGGTCTATCTCATTTGTACCATCCCAAGTTCCCCAAAGTCTCAGAGTTTCCTCAACGTGCGTGCATCTATGGTGGAAATCCATCCACCATTAAATCCAACGAAAGAACTGCGTCCTTGTTTAACACACAGGTTTATGAGAATTCATCATTCGACGTTGAATGTCCCTTTTTCTTTCTACACGCATTTCCTCTGGAGTCCCGAAATCCTGAACTCCTGAAGGACCCTGAAATATTGCCACATGGCTCCGACCTTCGACCTTTTTAGCTTATCTAGGATACTACAGCTCAAACCTCCGGAGTTCCAAAGCCCTAGACTCCCAAAGGGTCCACCCTTACACATGATGGTGCATTAATGGCAGAGGCAAGGACATGTGTGTCCAGAGTACTCCACTCACCGTTAGGCCAAGAGAGTATGTGTAAAGGGGGAATGACACATGGCACGACATAGATGACACGTGACCCCATCAATGGGTGACATATGTCACATTCTAATGGGCACATAGGGTCTATGAAAAGCATGAATCAAGGTGACATGTGGCATGTCAAATGTGCTCCACATCACCCTGGGTGACGTCAGTGTGCCACACCACTTCCATACTAACAACCTTCCAACACCCCTTATATCCCACGGTCGATTTTGGTCCACGTAGACCCAGAGATCTACGACTTCGGTGTTCGGGGGTTTGGCTGTGTAATTTCCCTTTTTCTCACGAAGTGGTCAATGCCAGACTGACCACGATCTAGATCGAACGGTCAAGAGAGGCCTTGAATCTTCTTTGGATCGATAGTCCTCATCGCTTCGCGAGTTTGACGGTCCGGGGTTCCACCCATTTAACACCCCCTTTCTCCTGGAGTGGTCAACGCCAGACTGACCACGATGTAGATCCAATGGAAGACATTTGGCAGAAGATAAGGGTGACATGTGGCCCAATAAGATGGTGACACATGTCAAGGTATATTTGAACCCTAAGGTCTGTGAAGGTCCTGAATTGGGGTGACATGTGGAACACCTACTATGGTTACACTTCACCCTAGGTGACATCAACACACCATGTCACTCTGTCCTTTTGCACTCCAACGATATTCTTGTTCACCATCATGTCGAACCTCCCGGAGTAGGACTTCACTGGAGTACTTTATGCTAATCCTTCCACTAGTTGATCAGATGATTGGGATAGGTTCTCAATGGACTCCCCAGATCAACGACTCATATTTCTTCACAACTCCAACATTCAAGGGTTTTGGTGTTATAAAACCTCTATTCTCGCAAAGTGGTCAATGCCAAACTGACCATGACATAGATCCAACTGTTAGGGGAGATCCTGAATGTCCTCGGATCTACGACTCGCATTACTTCACGACCGAGAAGTTGATTGGGGTTCAACAAGGGGATGAATCTCACGACAAGGGTAAATGACCACCAACTGTCGGTCAACCGTCAAGTTATCGGTCTGACAAGTTTCCTTCAGCGTATTTAGACATTGTAATGTTCATTCAACCCGAAGCTCCAGACTCCCAGACTCCCGAACAACATAGCTCATGTTCTGAGTGTAGAGAAGGGTCCCCAGGTCCTGGTCCTATAGAACTCTATCGAGCTCCAAGGGCTACACTCTTAACTCTTAGCCAAATTTTGGTTAAGGTCGTGGGCGTGAGCCCATGGTTAGTTGGATGAGTGGATCGACTGGACCCAAAAATTATTGTAGAGTCTATCCCAACTCTTTACTTGTGGAATTGATACCTAATTAATCCCTTTGAGGAATCTTCTAACCAGTACAGAGGGCAAAGCCTTATGTCCCAAATTCATTTAGAAGCCCATTACTGATAGTTTTCCCTTTCTAGGTAGAAGTAAGCAAAAAACCATTAACAGGGGATAATGGTCAAACTCTACCTCAAAATAGTCAGTCGTCTAGACCACCAGAGTCACAATTATCTAACATCCAAACAAGATACACTAACATGCAATCATCCCTATATATCAAGGATGTATTTGTATAGAGAAAATACAACCATTCAATTAGACATTTAAATTCAAGTTTATAGAGTCAATGGAATACTTATCTATTACAGTTGATAACCGACCAACTGACTGTGGGTGTTCACCTCTCCACCCAACCGTAGGCTCAGAGGCATTCATTCTTAGCACTCTGGACACCCCCATGCCAATCCATGATATCACTAGGGAAATTTTGCAGTTTCTCATAGATTCTTTCTTTATCATAGCCTCTGTGAGGTTTATCAGATGCTCCCTCAACATCAAGCTTGCGACGTTCTGCTCAGGTCAGGTTTTCTGGGTCCTCTCCAGTAACGAGAGAAACTTATTATTTTCCTTTCTTCCTATTATCATATCTGGGTCGCACACCCCCTGTGAGCATGGTATCCTTCTTGTCTGCTTTCGTGTGCATTCTTGAACACCTTTTTCGCTCCCCAGGAAGGTTCTGGACCCGTCCTCTTCTTTCTGTTAGAAGGAACTCGAGTCAATCTGGGCCTGTAGGAAAAGCCACCCTCTGTGGTACTTCAGGCTAACAATTTTCTATCCCTTCAACCAGACCCTCCATGCTTCCATTCATTGGGGTAGTTGATTGTTCAACCACCAATCCATTTCTCATTAACTGATTTTTCCTTGGAATCAGGATGAGGCTTATTGTTTCAACAAAGAGAATTTGGAGTCATTTTGACATAATGAGCCCTCTCTATTGTTCCCTCATTCTTTCCTCTAGTGATATCATGGCCAGTACTTCAAGGCTCTACCCCCATAGTTAATTATCAGAAATATAAACAATAATAAATTTACATTGTTCCCATGGCATTGCATGGTGATCATAATTAATGATTAATAACAAGTTGGGGGAAAAATGGGTGTTACAATCCCCTCACCCTTAAAAGGAACATTGTCCTCGGTGTTCTTTATCAGTAACACCTGTCATGCCTTTGCCATTCATCTACTTCAGAAATATTGATCCTCTTTATTGGTTAGGTCCTTTCTAGACTCTTGGCCTTCGTTGCATTCCTTCAATAATCTTGGACAACAATCATATTAATCACAATTTCATGCGAAAACATTTTACTGTTGTTCAAAATTCAATAGAAAAAATTTCATAATCTAGCACAATACTTATCTGTGCAGTTCATGGATTTTCATCCACATGGCTGTCTTGTTATCTTGGCTCACTATTTTTCCTGGACATACCCATTGTGTGCATGATCCCAAACAATAGTGTATGAGAATTATCAAAGTCCCTTCTTCCTTGCGATCACTCACCCTCCAGGCCCACACTCATGCATCCCCTTCTCTTTTATATAGTCCCTTGAGTGATCCATATTTCCTTTCCAAGGATTTCTTGCACAAGAGAATTTCTAGAGACTTCTTTGAGTCTTACAGTCGAGGCACCCCTCAGACTTGATCTGCCGAGGCATCCCTCTGGCTTGTGTTGCCACAACACAACATGTTCTAGGGAGACCATGGATTACCACATGGTTCTCATGTCTCAACAATAGCCTTTTTCATGATTTCCAGCTTGACATCCTTCACCTGTCCTCATGAGACATATATTTTTTGTCTCACCTGTATCACATGTATAAAGAAATTATGAGATATTATCATCAATTTCAAATTCAAAACTTTCTTGCAAATCTGTCACCCAAAGATTTCCAAATTCCACATTTATTTTTAGATCTATTTCGCACAGGAACCAGATTCACAAGTATGGGACTTTCATTCCCATAAAAATTTAGCTCAACATGCCATTGCTCTTCCTTATGGGCTTACAACACTGCCATATCCAAGATCCTTTTCTTCCTGCCATTTCAACATTTCTCAGCTAAACAAATTGTTAGTTTTTATGCATATTATATTTTAAAAACTATGCATACTAACAGTCCAAGTCATTTTCATCTATTTAAGGGTAAAAGGAAAAATGATATATTATTATTTACGTATGCATCCGTTCAACACACTAAATTTTCCCAATGCAATTTTAATTGTGAAATGACTTTAATCCATGTGCCAATATTCATGGCTACATTCATACCCAATGTACCCTGTATATTGGGTTTAAATTTGCCACACTTATGATAAGCACTTTAACATGGTGTGTTGGATCTCAACCAACCTCTTCACCATAAGGTTTAATCATTCTCATTTACTCTTACAACAAGACTGTGCTTCCTGCTACAGGCTAGTCATGATCCCAAATCAGTACATATGAAACTAAAAGTTTCTCTTGAATGCACCCAATAATTCTTCCTTCATTAGTAACCAGGGTGTCAACACTCATGGCCACCCAAAATGATCTTTTCTTTAACACCTCTATAATGCAAGTAGAGTATTGGAAGGTCCTCCTTCCTTAATGGGCAATCCATTGTCCACCCTCTTATGCAAATATGCATTTCCTCAATGCATTCCATGCAATGTGCTAACTATGAGCACCTTTATTCCCAATCTCCCTAGATTGGTCATTTCTCCCATGGTACTCCTTACTTATGCATTTTCTTGCAAGGATTACAACTCATCCTTGACTGACATAGACTTCCTCTCTCTATTGTTCATATTCTTCTTTCCTGAATCTTAGCCCACTTGGGTAGCAATGGCATATAACAACCACCTAAAAATTATTTTCATATCTTTAAGATAATGAAATCTTTTTAGAAGGGATTCTTACCAAATTCCTTCATACCTTATGCCACATAGGTATGAATGTTTTTATACCTACTCTGGATGCTAGCACCCTTTCTAATATTACCTCATCAGTGGTGCTTTATGGGGACTTTTAAAGTCCCTTCAACAATAATTTAACAACAACCTTCTCATAGTCGTCCTCTGCTTGAGGTTGTCCATCATTGGCAACTATCTTTCTCAACAGCTCCAATTTATTTCTACACATGACATACATCACAAATATATTAGTCATCATGTAAAATAAAAATGCTTGTATCATAGCATTCAAATCAATAAAACATTTTCAGATATTCCCCAACATATCTCTATGCACTCTACCACATTACTCAATGTGTTAGCTAGTGCAATCCCAATCAATTTTTTAGTTGTATTCCATGATCATACAACCATCAAAATCCTTATGCCAAAACACTTACTTGCATTAGTAAATCAATCTCTCGTACCAAAGAAATACAATAAACAACAAGGAAGGGGTCAAGGAACTCTTTCCTCATCCAACTCCTTCTACACAGCCTTGGAATTTCAGTCCAACTGAGTTATTTTTCAATACCTCATTGCCTTTACTTATCATGGCTTAACCAATCCTATTCATTTAAATATGCTTATTTATTCATTCTCCCTTTTTCTAGCTGTAATTGTTCCCACAAGTGATATTCTAAGGCTTACAACTTTGTTAAACAATTCAGAGTTCTTAGGGTGAGAAAAGTGTTCCTCCTTTTCTCCTTCTTTTCTTATGCAATCTACTTCTTATTGTGAGCTCCACGCTTTGTTCCTTGACCAGTCTTGGTTAGGTTCACCTCAAGCTTCTTGGTAAATCAACATGCTACAACAACAAACCTTTTGTTTACGATGAATCATGAACCTATGCATTCTGCACATTACCATTCGGTTATCAGAATGGTCAACATTCATTTGTTAGTCTTCCACTCATACATTTTGTTTTAGAATGTAATCCAAGATTCTTATATAAATAGGCTTGTAGCTCACTGCTTAATTCACAACAATCATTAAGGTTGTGATTATGTTCTCCTGACAGAGTCTTTACTTTGTTCCTTCACAGGGAGCTCCTTCAACAAGCAACTTCCTTATTGCATATTATTCACTAGCTGTGATGGCCTCAACCTTGAGTTAGCTTCAGATGTGTACCAAATATTTCTATAAGGAATATAAACATGCATCTTTGTTATGCATCCATATTATTTATCCACACATGTTCCTTGTTTTGTTTACTTACATCCATGATGTACTTATCCATATGCATAATCATAATCCTATGTGTAGATACCATAGGTATATTTCACATCTCACATACATATTTACTTTAAAATCATTCAACTCATGATTGTTCACACTCATTCTCATGCAATCCTCAAAGGCATAATCATTTTTCCTCTTATCTTGACAACAGAGCATCCTTGCTCATTTACTCTTACATCATACATGTGCATCACTTGCACATTTAATATCATTCATTCATATCTATTTGGTCTTAATATCATTCTTCATATCCAAAAACCTCACAAAGAATTAAATCCATGTACTCAAGAGTATACAAACATATACAAACATTCATCATGCAAGGTCATTGCTTGTACCTTTTTCCATGTCATTCATACACATAGACATATCAGACTTTCAAATCCTTCTCCCAAGGATCTTCCAATAATTCTTATGATAAGTTTCATAGAGATACTCATCACTTAGTTGCTCTCTCTGCTGAGAGCTTGCAGTCATTCACATGATATCCACATGGAAGTTTAATCATACATATTCATAACTATGTTCTCCCTTCTGCATGACAACAACCAGTAAGAAGGCATTTTTTGCTCAACTAGTATAAAGTTATTCAACAACCCAGAAATACCATCTGGGCAATTCCAACAATGCCCAAGGAAACAAGACAACTTATCAAGCTTCTAACTGGTCTTGATCAATAGATTTTTTGATCAAGGGAATCCTTTTCTAGATTCACTCTCACTACTATTTGAGCATACTAAGCCATACCTTATATGGATACCATCCACTTCTGGATGTCATCCTGACCCATTGGTCATCTAGAAGTACCCCAACACTTCCTCTACCTCATCCAGGATCAACATTTCATTAATCCTTCTACCTTATTCTCATAGGGTACTACGTACTCAACATCATCAACCTTTTACTTATGCTGCCATAGTCAGATCTTCACTAACCATATGATCACCATATTTTACATTCAATGGTATACTATAATAAGTATATATGCATGTCATATGCATGCTCTATCTTTGTGATATACATTTCAACATATTTTCGTGCACCAAGCATTATACCCTTGTTTATAGTGCAGACGAGTTCCACTTACCTATTGTTACGAGGAAAATCTCTTTATGGATAGGGTAAACCACAACAGACTAAAATAACTGCAGAAATCAACTCTATTCTTAAGTATGCTATGTAAACAAATATGCTAACGAGACAAGATAAAAGGCCTACCTCGTCCAGTCGTTCGATGAAGTCAACCATTGAGCACTTGACCCAAAACTATATACCTGCAAGTAGTTCTCAACAACCAAGCAAAGCAATCATATGGTGATAATATAAAAGGTTAGCACATTAGATAGCATAATCCATTAATATACATAACAAATATTCCCATGGGTAATAACTCAAATATTTGCAAGATATCAATTGGATGGGAAAAAAGTATTTCTATTAATAAATGATCAACAGAAGTGAAAATATTACAGACTTCTGTGTCAGCACGGTTTGGAACCGAGAAACTAAGTTCCTTCTAGCTGGGCCTCCACCACTTCAATCCTCCACCAAAGGCAATCTCATAAAAGAG
The DNA here is from genome assembly GCA_010110895.2 of Picea sitchensis. NCBI lineage: Eukaryota > Viridiplantae > Streptophyta > Pinopsida > Pinales > Pinaceae > Picea > Picea sitchensis. Next base: position 23,949 of record SNQJ01S0021562.1, read on the forward strand.
AAACAATGAGGTTCTCAATCAATAAGGGAAGAGCTTGGGGGATGAACACTATGTTCAGAATTAAAGGACAAAGGGATGTAGACTCAATATGAAGTAAATAATTTCTCCAGAGTTACTTTGCTCTCAAAGTTGAATTCTTTCTCCTCTTTTCCATAGCTCAGAATTGGCCCATTTATAGCCTTCAAATGGAACTGAAGGGCCGAGTCGGAATGCTTCTAGTATATGGAAGGCCAAGGATCACAAGTCTCCTATCGTGACATGGAAACCTGACTCCATTTTTCATTTTTGGGCACAAATCTCGATGTATGTAGTCTGTAGTGGTGCAATCTACGTATACACATGCTATATAGCAGGCAAGGTGTGTACATGTGGAAAAATATGTATTTTTAGCTCTGGGATTTACAAACAGGGATGATAAGTCTGCACAGGGAAATCGAAAAAGGCCTTTTGTGCAAGATTTCATAGGGTGAGACAAATCTTGCTATAAAATATGCCCCCTAATGTGTGAGGTCAGAGGAGTATCTGGAATGGCTGAAATACATTATAATCAACCCAGAAGTGGAGTGATGGGGAAGCAACTAGAAGAACGAGTTGTTCATTACATTATGCAATGACTTTGCATACATGGCTGCCAATTTGAATTACATTGCAGATCCATGTGAAAATATAACAAACAACTGTCTGTGGCCATGAATAGGCAAATACAAATGTAGTTACATGCCAAAGGATGTCATAGTCACGAACAAGGCCTAGTAGAACCAATCTCAAAACCAATATGAAGATATATGTATACAATGTAGTACAATCTGATCTCCCATGATTACTGAAGTCATATAGGTACTGGTCCAATGAAAAGGAAGCAACATCTCAGGAAAGTTGCAACCACATACTGATGTCTTCAACTCTTCTAAACAATCCACCAAGGGTGAAAGTCTACATCATGTGAATAAAGGAGTTGAGGTTGAACACAATGAGACATTGTTTGATTACCGGTCATTGAGGTATACCGTTAACAAATGTAAGACAACCCACTGATAATGAAAGTAGGTATCAAGGCAGTAAGTACATTCTTACAAGTGTGAATAAAGGAGTCAGTGTGGAACACTTGAAGAATCCATCGATCATGATATATTGATGTATTCCCAACTATCGATGGTGATAGAACCTACCACTAATTATTGCAAGCCTCAAGGTACTCATAAGACTCTAGGTCTCGTTTCTAGAATAGATGAGCTAAATTCGATGGAAGGAGACCCACTGAAAGGAGAGCATTAAGGCATCTCTCATCATCCACCACGAGGAACAAAACACGAGCTTCATGATTTGGAGGAAATCAGATGAAGAACATGTTCACGAACCAACAACCCTGTGCATCTTTCACGTGTGCCAAGTGCAAGTGGTACACAAAAAAGACCCTCTGAATAACATCCAATGAGGAAAATTGATGACCAAGGTGAGGAAATCATCAATAAGGCTAATGGCATCCAATACACTACACGAATCCCAATGTGTGAATATATGTCTTGCCTTCGAACACAAGGGAACCGACCCAGTCAACGAACAATGATGAAATGTCGACTGTTGGGTTCAAGGCTACCTACCAATGATGAAAGTAGGACCAGGGTGCTATATAGGACTACAATATCATGTGATTATGAGACAAACTGAGGGTATGGCCGACATGAAAAGTCAAGAGATCTAAGGAATGGCCGTCGCAGGTTGATAAACTTCATTTGAACAAGAGCATGAGAGATATGGAAGACTCCAGCAGCATAGACTTGATGATAAAACCATGAGATGTAGGAGGCATCAATGAAATTCTCCATAGGGACTGGAAGAGTAACCAATCGGTAGAGAAGACTTTGTAATGAGCTCAACTTCCTAAGGCCATGCTAAACCCAAAATTATGGTGACAAATGGACTCAATAACTTTGTGCTTTGTTCAAAGGTGACATGAATGCTGCCAATATAAGATAATACTCCCTTCCCACCCGTCTTTTTTTGTTTTTTCATAGACAAATGAATGCAATGATACAAAGGAGGAAACAAGTGTCGCAAGTAAGAAAAACTAGTTCCAGTAGTGGAACATACCTATGCTCAATGCAAGGAGATGCATGTGGGATATGGAAACTCCGGGGAATGTTCCCTCCTAGGTATAGGGTGTCAAATTGTGAAGGATATAAACGGGGATTTGCTTGGTTGAGGATGAAAAACTGTTGAGGAAAATGGTTTATAACGCAAAGCAAGAACCGACTATAGGCTCAATACTGCAAGCAAGGGCATGAGATGCAATCGCAACTTAACGCAAAAAAATGTCCTTTTTCATGACATTTAGTCTACTTGGTGTGAAAAAGGGATAAACTTGTGCCAAATAGACGTCCTTTCAAATCCAATTTATGAGTGTGAAAGAGACAAGTTCACTCATAAATCTTTTCGCTTTTTGAAGATGAGTTGGAAAAGAGCTTAAATTAAACTTGGCTGGGAGTCCTCTAGGTAGAAGGCATCATGTTTATGAGTGAGAAATGAGGCTTAGTATAAAGTCATGTATTAACTATAAGGGACTCCCAGTCCTATGGAAAAAATCTCTGCATGGGCACCAAATGAAGCAGAGGATCTACCTAGGACACCCATGTTTGGTAAGTCTATACCACTTGATAATGACACGTCTTATAGAAGATGGAAGGTTTTGTGTCGCAACAAATGAGTTCGTACCTAAGGCATAAAAGTGACAGTTATAGGACAATGCAAAAATGCATGATGGAATGGATACCTATCCTATATGCTAGGTAGTGAAAATACTTGCCCGTGGTTATGAACGGTCAACATAACGTTGAAATCCGCAAGAATCCTTGGTGAAAACTATAAAAACCAGCTCAATCCACTGCTGTATTAGTCCATTAGGTGAAAAAATGACTCAAAACTATAGAAAGTGGGTAAAAATTGTTATAAATAGTAACTAAACCAAAAATTATTGTGTCATTTTGACTTTTTACCCAAATAGTGAAAATTGGACCAAATTACCTCTGATATTCAATTGGTGATTACGGGAGCGTCAGGTGACGAAATAAGAAACTGTCTAGACCAGATAACTCTTCTTCCCCTCCTCTTCCTTTCTAGTGGATTAAATTTTTAAATTAGGTTTCAAATTTTGAGTAAATTAGGGAGAAAATTGGGTAACTCAGTGTATGTGGGCTATCATTCATCGAGTCGCGTATACGTGAGGATATATGTGACTATGCAAAATACAGGGTGCATATACTCAACCCTATATGCAACTGTAAATGAAGCATCCCACGTACAAGTCCGCAATCAATGATTTCTATGGTTGCTAACTCAAAATTTGACTTTTATCTGGGAGGATGGTGCTAGAATGGAGGGAAAGGGAGAACGAGGAGGTAGATGCTGCCATGGACAGAGATCTGTGGGCTCAAATGGCCTTGAAAGTATGTGGCTTATATAAATTTTGGGCACTCAAAGGGATGAGGGCCCAGGTGAGGTTGCTTGAGATGCTTGTGGATTATTGGGACCCTGATAGTGAAAGATTCAACCTCGATGGGAAACCATTGAGGATTCAAGTAGAGGATATATACTTTTTGACTGGGTTATCGCGACGGGGTGAGGTGGTGAACCTCAAATCCCGGGGAGCTGGGAGCGGTATGAAAATATAGGAGTACATAGACGCTCACTATGTAGCAGGGACTCCGAAGGTTGAGAGTCAACTCCCCATCCGAGCGATAAACAATATCAACCTCAATATTGTTGTCCTCATGTTGAACAAGATCACAGGATCATCTTTGTTGCACCAGGCATCGAGTAATCTCATGTTCTATGTTGTAGAGTGCTTGAGACCCCCAATATATGATTGGTGCACCTCACTACTGGCTAATATGAAGAGCCAGTTGACAAAGTGAAAATAGGGTAGCAAGAGGAACTTTGGGTTTGCCTCTATCTTATGAAATTTTTTCTTCGAGCGGGTTCCAGGTTTGGGACCTAGAGTCGAGATTCTTTTGAGAGGATCTCACGATCCAGCCATGGCATAGTGGATCAAGGTAATGGGATGACAGAGGGGAGGTAGGGTGCTCACACCCTACAACGAGGATTTCTTCTACTGGTGGAGGTGACAAGTCATTGCTCTGGATGACTACCCCTATGCAGGGATCGACTTCAGAGGGGACCTTGACATGCCATTGCCACTAGGGACCGCCTACGGGGACATAGGTATGTCAAATGTTTTTAAATATTTCATCTTTTTTTGTATTTTTGTATAGTGAAACAAATTATTTTTGGATGATGCTTAAGTACTAACTAGACACTTGTGTGACGTAGACGTGGGTCCGCGACGACCGGTCAGGCTTCTTCGACATTGTCGGAGGCACCAGGGAGATGAGGCAATGGGAGGAGAAGCTGAGAGAGTCCTTCAAAACCTGCAGGGAAACCTGTCTCATTTGACTCAAAGGATTCCAATGGTTCATGTAGAGGATCTGCTGGAAGCCATGAAACGACAAGTGGTTGGTGTGCCCAGAGCTTGGGTGCGACTCTTTCAGCATCTCACAAACTCCGTAGTTGGTTATCATGACACACATTCAGTGCCACAGGCATAGATGTCGTGGATATTGTAGTATCGACTGTATGTGTGTATTGAGGGTGTTAGCCCCAATTTTGTAATATAAACATCATATTTTTGGAAATATATATCAAACAGGGATCTTCGACTTTACTTATATTTACAATGTGTACATTGATGAGATGGTTTTCTTTGCTTTAGCTATATGACAAATTCCAATATAAAATGAAATTAGAATAAGCATCGGATACATGATTAGAAATCCTAGGAATGTGATAATAAGTAATAAAGTCAATCTGTCGTTCTAAAACACGTACCCGTGGGAATCATCGAAGTAAAGTAGGATCACACACACGGTAACTGATGTTCAACTGACATACTACTAACTGGGAATCTAGGCAAACTTCTAAAGAGTGAATACCATGTGAGATAACATCGCACAAAAGTTCTATAACGACGCTATATTCGACCACATTATTTGTGGATGGCCCTAGGCATACGCCACCTGAAGACACCAGTAAAATCTCGGGTGAGTAAACCACCCAAGCTGCGGAAGCCAAGTTCCGTGTATGACGACTGGCTCCGTTTGCGAATCCTAGGTAGACTGAAGACTCCATTGACATCTGCCAACCAAGGGAAAACTTGATAAGCAAATCAAAGACGAAAAAGAAAGGGAAAATATATATACACTAAATTACATTAGTATACAAAGAGTTTCGCCAAAGCTTGGGGCTCAAGCGTAATATCTTTTCAAGTAGAGCCCATTCCTGGGCTTGACCAACATATTCCCTTCACAATATTCTAACTCATAGGCTCCTTTTTCTAAGACACGTCGCACGATATATGGACCGTGCCACATGGGTTTAAACTTACCTGCCCCCAACGATTCTTTGGCTTGATCATACAAGAGGACCAAGTCACCCTCAGCGTACAACCAAGGACAGACAAAATTATCATACTAGACCTTGACACGCCTTTTGTTCGCCTCGATAGATGTAGAGGCATCTCAACGCTGCTCGTCAAGACTCTCTAGGTGTACAAGGCTTTGATCGAGATCGGAAGTGTTAGGTAGGAGCGCGTCTGCCAACTTAGGAGAAGGGATTTCACATTCAAAAGGTAATATTGACTCCACACTGTGTACTAACTGGAAAGGGGAAAATCCAGTGGTAGTCTTGACCGAGGTTCAGTATGCCGAGAGTGCAGGATATAGCATAATGTGCCAGTCAGACTTACTTTGGGTGACAATTTTCTGCAAAATGGTCTTGAGAGACTTATTGACGGCCTCTACTTGTCCATTTTCCCAGGGGTAATAAGGAGAAGAATTACCATGTCTAAACCCCAGCTTATATGCTAGCTCTTCCATCATTTCATTTTAAAAGTGACTGCCATGATCAGTGACAATCTCAGTCGGGATATCAAACCGGGTGATAATTTGATTGAATACGAAGAAGGCGACAGTCTTCCCATCAGATTTAGCTGTAGGCATGGCCTCAAGCCACTTAGTAAAGTACATGATGACCAGGATAATGTGTTGATTCCCCCCATCTGAAGTTTGATTGCAATCTATGAAGTCCACCCCCCACTTGGTGAAGGGACCGACGATAATGACTGGGTGAAGAGGGGCTGGATGTGAGCACATTTTCCTAGTGAACACCTAGCAAGGGTGACACTTCTTAATCGCTTCAATACAATATTTAAATATAGAGGGCCAAAAACAACCGGATCGTAATTTTTTTTGGACTATCGCAAGCTCAAATAGATGACCACCACAAGCCCCACTGTGGAAATCGTTTAGGACTGAATCGACTTCCCTGTGAATTAAAAAACAACGTAGGATATTGTTTATTCCTTAACGATATAAAGTGTCACCGATGATAGTATAATTCTTAGCTTGGTATCTTACACGTCGTCGATCATCTCGCGAGAGATGCTAAAGGAAATTCAAATTTTGAAGATAGAGAACAATGTATCCATACCAGGGGTCAAACGATGAGACAAGAAAAATGTGTTCATCCGAAAATGAATCAACATGGATAACATCCTCATTTAATCATGGAAAGTTGGATATTAACTCCGTGAAGACTAGTGATTTCTTGGATTTCGCAGAAGCGAAATCAAGATCAAATTCTTGTAAAATGGAAATCCATTTATTATATTTCCCCCCTATGATATGCTTGGTAAGGACATATTGAAATGGATTGACATTGGCAACCACAATAGTCTTGCAAAGCAATATATAATGACATAAACATTGGACTACGTGAATGGTAGCCCAAGATAGCTTTTCAATGTGAGAATAATTAAGCTCAGGATCGACTAAGTTTCGACTAAGATAGTATATGACGTGCTCGCAGAGCTCATCATCCTCCTGAACCAAAACCATACCAATCGTCTCCTCGGACGCAGATATATAAAGAAAGCAATCCCTATTGTAGTCAGGAGACTTCAGCAGAGGCGCCAATACCAAGGCTTTCTTGAAAGCATTGAAGGACTCCTGGGCTCGCTGATCCTAGATAAAAGGGGTGTCCTTCTTCAAAAGACGCATGAAACCCTTAGTAATATTGGCAAAATCTACTATAAACCGACGTAGAAGGTTAGCCTTCCCCTGTAAACCTTGAAGTTTTCTAATAGTGCACGAGGGAGGCAATCAAAGTATTGCCTCAACCTTTAACGAATCTACCATGATCTCTATCTCAGAAACTAGAAATCCCAAAAGACGGCCAAACCTAACGCAAAAGATGCACTTATGAGGGTTCAACCAAATTCTATAATAACGACATCTTTCAAAAACAAGACGAAGGTGCATAGAGTGATCCACTCTCTTACAAGAGTGAGCAACAAGATCGTCAAGGTAAGCCTCGACTATATGCTTAAGATTGTGGAATGTGAGGGTCATAACATGTTGGAAGGTTGCTACGACGTTTTTAAGGCCGAAAGGAATTTTTCGGTATGCGAAAGTACCCCAAGGAAAAATAAATGTTGTCTTGTGTTGATCCTCGGGTTTAATTTGAATTTGGTTATACTATGAAAATCCGTCCATAAAATAAAACATTTTGCTTTCCGCACACTTGTTGAGAATCTGATTGATGAAAGGTGTCAGGAAGTTATCTTTAGGACATGCTTTGTTCAAGTCACAAAAGTCCATGCACAAATGGATGGTTCCTTTCTTCTCATTCACAGGAACGGGATTGGATACCCATTCAGTCAAGGGAACCGGGTAGATGAAGCCAACATTGAGTAGTTTCTCTACCTCTGCCTTAATAGCAAGGGCCTTCCGGGGATTGACAGCTCTAAGACATTGCCGAACAGGTTTAGCATCCAAATATCTTCTAATATCATGCTCGAAAATACAAGGGTCGATTCCTGACATCTCTTCATATGACCAAGAAAATACATCTTGGAATTCCTTGAAGAGTTCGGTGTAGATCAAGATTTATTTTGGCGAACAATTCACACCGATGTGTACGTTTTCAATCTTTCCAGGGGTACGAGAGATATCGATCATGACGGTGGGATAATTACTTGCCATATTTCCTTCGATATAAATGTCATGCATATCAAGTGAAACTATGGCGTGACTGACTATCTCACTCAAAGTCGATCGAAAATCATCTTGTTCGATTCTTTCAAGCTTTGGGAGAAAATAAGAGCGATGATCCATATCATCCCAAGGTTTGTTGGAACCATCCATGGCTTCGATGATAGCTTCATCCGATAGAAAAGTATCATCGAGGAAGTCGTGTGAACATGACAACGAAGTGGCCCACACGGGCCTAAGAACAAGATCCTCCTCATCCGTCGACGAGGTAACAAGATCGGGATCGGCGGAAGAGTCAAGAACAACTTGATACACAATTTCGGTTCCAATAGTGGCATGGCCATTCCAGCATGTGACTGACCTTCACAAGATGAAGTTGGGGAAGGTAGGGTCCAAGGATCAATAAAATAGGAAGTGTGAAAAGGAATGGACCTCTCTGTCGAAACAGGCCTACTGGACATGGCGTAAACGTGGTGAATCAGTGCCACGAAGTCGAAAGTTCCCATAAGGGAAGAATACATTCTGACATCAATATTCTCAGTTGTAAGTTGAAAATTTTCGATCACAGGGATCGACGATCCAACATATGCATTGGGAATAACATACGCAAAGGATAAATGGTCGATCGTCATGATCTTCCCTTCATGAGGAAAACAAAGAGTACGGAAGACGGACGACATGATGACAGTCATATCATAGGTCCAATTGCTTCCTAGTAAAAAGTTATAATCAAGAGGTGCATCAACTACCTCAACCTCCACCTCTACCGTCTTCCCACCTAACTGGAATGGAAAGGCAGGAAGAATACTGTGAGGGCAGAATGAATGACCGTAAAAAAAGTAAACATATTCGATGACTTAGAAAGAGTTGGAGAACCAAGAGATTTCCAACAAATCAGGGAAACCACACATGTAGCGGCACCTTCATCAAAAACCACACGTTTGATGGTATACTTTGAGTAACCCACATGTATTTGGAATGCCATATGGTAAGGCAAGCGAGGCTTCACATCTATGACGTCAGACTTGATAAATTTTGAGCCACTGGGTTCTAGAGATCCTAATGCAGATAGTAAGACATTCCTTTGTGAAGAACACATCTGGAGTACCTCCGAATCCGACATCGCACAAGGGGTTTGACCCAGGTCCTCAATAATAAAGTAGTTCTGGGTGGCTCTATCATTTTCATTGTGGGTAGACAACTTGAGTACTCCTTTTAGAATATGAGGCGGTGGCTCTAGTTTTTTAATCTGTAAAGTCATCTCCGGAGGAGGAGGAGATTCTAGACCAGGTATAGCTTATGAATAACTATAATCTCGAGATCGAGTGGCTACATGAACTTTAACATCAACCATATTGATAGACAAATGGTCACCGTCTTGCAACGACGGGTTTTGACTCCCACCAGCCACATTTTCGACGTTTGAGGAGCTCGAGGCCATGTGCTGGTTATGTGGGAAGGGATTCGTCAACATGAGGATTGGTAGATATAATAACCTCGCATCTTCTGCAAGTTTGGGGCATAAATGAGTAAAGTGATCGTCTGTGCAAATCTTACAGGGAAATTTCACCTTACATCTTTCTCTCTTGCCCTCTCCAACATTATTATTCATCTTCTCATTATTACCATTGTCCTTGGGTTTATTATTATTTTTCCCACCCTTACAATTATTATTACGTCCTTTCTTATTATTCCCGCCTGGTTGTTGGTTACCATTTGGGTCGATCGACGATTGCATGGAATGTACATCCACCAACTGAGTGGGATTGGAAGACACATACGAATATGGCCCTCCTGCAGACTGGTTTAGAGACAACTCTTTCAAATGGTTTGTCACCGAGTCTGTGGATTTTACATTGGCGGAGCCTACAATGCCATCGGCATGAGGTCTGGTATTTTGTCTAGGGTCATAGGTTGACCATGGTGCATTCGAAAGAATGTGGTATAACATCCCAGACTGAGTGTATATAACATCTATCTGCTAGGCTTTGAAGATCGCTTCCTCCTCAGTGGTAACCCTGAATGTAGAAACATCCTTCAAGATAGGAGGTTGCAAATACTTAAGGGACCATTCTAAAAGAAAGGTCTGTGGTATGGAGTTCTTAATCAACCTCTTCTATCTATGCCACTCTTGGATATGATCCGAGATATGAGTGGTTGTGTCCTGGCATAAAGTCGACAAAATTTCTAGGCTAACATCGTAACGAGCTAGCAACTGGAAGTGGTTAAGGAAGACCAAAACCATCTGACTAAAGGTCCCATATGCCCCCCTAGGTAGCTCTATATACCATTTCGCAGTGACCCCAATGAGGGTGCGTTGAAACAATCTTAACCAAATAGAATCGTCATTAAGGGAATTTGAAGAGCACCATAGGTGAAAAATGGTGACATGATCACCAGGATCCTTGCCATTCTTACCTTTGAATTTCAAAATGTTCGAAGGAAGCTTGGTGGGGATGGGGGGCCATGTAGGATCATGAGACACAAGGTTGTTCATCAACTTAGACAAGTCTGGTAGATTAAGCGTGGCCAGAAAAGGGAGATGTGGTTGTGGCATCTGACCCCAATCTCCCTGGAAAGATTGTGCTTGAGGAATTGCAGCCCATCCAAGGTTTTGGTAAGCACCATGGCCCTGTCCAAAATTGTAAGACCCTCCTCTAGGATGATTCATAAAAGGTTGATTGGGCATCATTCCAGTAGGAATTCTCTGATGGGGGTTATTAAAATTTTCCCCAACCGGAGTGGATCTGGGTTGGGGGTTTCCCAAAGTGTGAAAATGAACTCCTCCAGGTGTGAATCCGGAGGATAGAGGTGGATTCGTCATGCCAAACATGTTGGTCGGAATCGACACTAAGGAGTGTTTTTCTATTTATATGTTTATTATAATGCACTCATTAATTATCAATCCAGGATTCGTAATCAACAGAGTTACAAGACACCAGTAAGAAAGGTAATTCTAATGTCAAGAGTATACAACTATTCTCAATTATGTATGCTGGAAACAAAACAAAATAGCAAAGTGAAATGCACTTGGTTGTCTTTCACAAAGAGGCTATCTACTCCATTATGGCACATGCAAGTATGAGATGGAGTTGGTTTGATAGATCAACTCTGCTATCTGACCCAGAAAACTAACTATGCAATCCACACTTCTGAAAGGAAAATCACACATCAATCATCAAGACATAGCATGGGTAGTTCAACAGTCAATATACTGAGTATGTTGTGGTTCACAATGTGTTGTTGTGAACTTCACTATTTATCCTCTAGATATGTCTGACTACTGCTGCCAAAATTCATGTCTATGAAGAAAAATCAAATTCATAAAAATAGAGCATATGCAAAAACATAGCAAGTACAAATCTCTAAGAAATGGAAATCATATTCTAAGCTATACTGCTATCATCTAAGAGAATTAAAGCTTCAACTAATTTAACATTTACACTATTAAAAACAAATGCTAATACTAATCTATGAAGATGCTGACATTTGTTGGGCGGTGGGCCCTTTCCGCTTCAACAGGTCAGCTACTAAAGTCTACAGTAAGCTTGTTTTCAACCCACGCATTACTCTCACTCAAATCTCAAAACATCAAATCAAACTTTTGTTAAAAACTCAACTCATATTTGATCACAGGCAATCAAGACATGGAGATAAATGATGTCTTTCTATTAATCTTCACTTAGAATATGTTATGCAATATAACACACTGCTTCACATGCTGTAATATTCTAACTTTCTCCACACTTCCACCATCCTTGCCACGGCTATTTAATAGTCTTAGTCGTGAAACACAAGGAGGTGAAATGATTTGCAAATTAGTCAAATGTTTAAATTTAATTATTCAGTTAAATCTTTTAGCTTTATCCTCATGACACGAAGTGCATGAGGATGAGGCAATCAACAAACTATTCTAACATAGCCTAGCTAAAGCAAGTAAACATCCAACAATTGTCTTGGACATGATCTAGACTAAACTTGGTACATTTGGCTCTCTATATTAGTACCAGATCATGACAGGTAGATGGTACCGGATCAAGTGAGTGCACAAATGGTGGTACCAGATCATGACAATGCATAAATGGTGGTACCAGATCAGGATAGTCCACGACCGTTGGTACTGGATCGCAACATGTGAGATTCAGTACCGGATGTACTTGGTACCGGATTCAGACAGTGGCAGTCTTGGTGTGCAAGTACCGGATAGCTGAGCTGGTAGAGGTCAAAGATTATACATGGAAAATTGAAGCATTAGTACATGAAATGTTTAATTTCCTAGCTCAATAAACCAAAAAATGCATGAATTAATCACACTTTACCTTATGACCTTATCAATGGCTAATGATAGCGTTCTTGTCATTTTCCCAAGCTTAGGTAAGCCAAAAAGGTATAGATGAGGAGTATAATAGGGTAGTGGGGATGTTAATTTCGAGTCTCAACATTCCCCCATGCCAAAATCATTGCATGTCCTCATGCAAATAAAAACAAACCCAAAATTTCTTCAAAATTTGAGACTGCATTCTCCACTTCGGTGGATCAATGATGTTGATGGTTGAGGCCTCTTCTTTCAGCTCCCTTTTGATGACCCTAACGTATTGTAGGAGTCGTAGTACCTTCTTGAGCTTGTTAGAAGTTTCTTCATGGTCATCTTGAAGTTGTTGGCTTGTTGCTTTCAATTTCTCGTTTTCCTTTTTGATATACCTGTCTAATAGTTGGTATTCCTTTACTTCTTGTTTGAGTTCCTGAATTTTTTTTTGCAGTTCCCCAATCTTTTTATTCATTTATTCTTTTGTCAAGGTCTTTGTTGATTCCATCATTACTGGCTGGATGCATTCCCTTTCTTCGACTTCCTCCCTCATCCCACATAAGGTAATAGTGGCTTGTTCCTCGGTCAAACTAGGGATGTCATCCTGGACTGATAAGTCTTCGGAAGGAGAGGTAAGATTGATTGGATATTCCTATGTATAAGGACTGACAATTGTTTTTCCCTTCTTTTCCATGCTCCTTGTGGTTCTTTTACAAGGAGGTATTGGATCAGGGGTGCTCACAAGATTCCTTTTCTATTTGTGAAATGGTGACATGGGATTGTTCTATAGACTGTTTACTTTTAGTTTCTGAGCTATGCTTCCCTTTCTTCATAGTTTTTGTCTGATGGTCCTTCTCCTCAAGTGCCACTGTTGAAGTTTCCTCTACTAACTTGGTTTTACCTTTTGATTTGGGACTTTTAAAAGTATTATCGACTGTGGGAGAGGACCTTGCTTGTCCACTAGCTTTTTTGTGTTGGCTCACTGTCCTGGAAGATGATGGAGTTGCCTTATCCTTGTTGCCCTTTTTCTTTTGAGGTTCCTTATTTTTCTTTGGAGCATTTTGGGCTTCCTCCACAAGTTTGTTTTCTGTGGGAAGGTGTTGAGTGATAAGGGTTTTCCAACTAATCCTCTGCTTCATAAGTTCATGTAAAACTAACATTTTAATGAGACCTTGATGGTAAATGCTAGTCTTCTCAGTTTTGGACAGGGATTTAACACCTCTTACCATTTTGTTCAAAATCATCCATAGAAAATACTGGAAATCAATTTCAGGGCCTCCTTCAAAGTGTAATAGAAGCCTAAGATGATATATGAAGGTCACAACATACCTGCCCTCACAAGTGACGAATCGTTGAAGACTAGTAATCATTGGATGATATTCTTCCTTGACACAGTTCCTAGGAATCGCCTTTTTCCAATCGGGGTGCTGATGGTCTTCTTTCAAAAATCGCTGGCACATTTCCTTGTTGATTCCTACACCTTTGAAGTATTTGGATCCTCTGTTAGGTAATCCAGTGACCTCCTTTAAGGTTGCTTCATTGATTTTCAGTTGTAGATTGCCTATATGTGCAATCTCTCCATCGTAACCCTGAATAAATTCGTGAGATATCTTCTCATGCCAGCCTGTTAATTTTTCCAGAAATGGCATCCATCCTGATCTAGCATATTTTTCTTGACATAATTGGAACTCTTTGGTTTCTCTATAAATTTGGAAGATCGGTTCGTGTCTACTAATGACCATCGTTATAATTTGTGAGAAAATGATCAGGTTGTAGCACAAGGGTTTAGTCAATTGATGAGGGTAAGGGTTTGGTACCAGAGAGGAGTAGGCTCGGGAATGGAGAAAGATCACGATAAGGGGAATATGGTGATGGTGTTGATAATGTGAATGGTAAGTTTAAGTAAGGATGTCACAAGGAAAATTTATGACCAGGTGAGGCTTATCTGGATGGTTTCGCCACCCAAATAAGCCATTTCATTTCTACCTGTTACTGTAATGATGAAGACAAGACACTGGGTGTCAAAGCATCATTTTGGGATAGGTGATTGGACTTTCGGGTGGTGAATTTGATGTTGGATCATGGTTCATGACATAAGATAGGTTCATGAATTGCTTAAGGACGAAATATATTCGTGGCTTATCATTACTAGATATGCTTCATATTTTGATGTGATTTTTCCCTTAACCATGTTCGAGCGCTATGAGAGGATTGATTAAGTTTAGGCATATGGGTATGAGGGATAGGTGCATGGTTTTAATACTAAGGTCATAAGATCTAGTATATATTTTCATACTTATTGTAGTTTTATGAGCATAGGAAAATAAATACCATGTTACCTTTGCTTTTACCTTTGTATGATCAATACCCATAGCATGTGTGACTGCTTGTAAATTGTCAGAATTCATCCTTTTAGACTAAAGTTTCTTGAAAAGTTGGTACTGGAATATCCTGTACTTCTTTTATTCTGTGCTTATCTTCATTTGTATTTGGTTCTGCAGGGTGATCATGCAAGTCTGAAAAAGAGTTCCGAAGGAGCTCTTTGACCTTCCCCCATGCCAAAGATGTTGTATATCTGTATGCAAGAAGATTCAACATTTTGTATTATAATGGAGAAAAGATGATAAGAGCAAAAGAGACCAATCAAATTCTAGGAGTACATTTATCACCTAGCATATGATCTGATACCTAAAAAGTGAAATTTCCCTTCTTTTGATGGATTATTGACAAAGGGAGCATTCAGCAGTGAAACAGAGGAATATTTATATGTTTTCTAGAAGAACAGATCCCACCTAACTTGCTTCAAAGATTTACTATCATTGGATGTTATGGATAAATTTCACAGTATAAGTAGATTAGACTCCCTAGTTAGGGCTCCACTCTTAAGAAGTTTCCTTCTTAGCTAATGTAGGCTTTAGATGTCAGACCGGTAAGTTGACTTAAGGTGATTCTCAAATGGACATTTGCTTGAAATAATTATGTTGCCGATTAATCTGGAGTTTATATCTCATGAAAGCCAATAATGACTTTTGCTTTTTTTTTTTTTTTAGTTGTTTTGGATGATAAAAGTGATTTTTTCAATCAGAGAAGTATAGATGAGACATTTCTCAACCAGAACCCACTGCCAACAAGCCTGTTCAGTACTCCGGTGGGGTAGTTGTGATAATTAGTGAGAGGTGCCTTCCCCAGGAAGAATGCCCCATTGCCAACATGCATATTCAGTACCCTGATGGGTTTGCGTAGTCATACCACAGATTGGTACCCGCTGCCAGCAGACCTGTTCAGTATCCTGGCAGGTTAGTCTCTTAAACCCTTTTTCCATTAGAGGCTTCTTGTCCATAGTCACCTATTTTGGTTTTGATTAAAGAGTGTTTTGCACGGTGATAGGGGAGGCTCGTCTGAAAACCTTTTTACAGGCTGGGATGGTATTGGGTTGGAAGGCATATAATCTTATTTTGAATGTCTTTTAAATATTTGTCTGAAGGAAAAATAAAATTTTTATGCACATTATTTCTTTAGAGTGATCCAGATGTATAATTTTGTCTGAATTTGTCCATAAGAGAATGACCTAAAGTTTCCTTTGGGTACTGGTACATCCTCTTCCATAAAAGTTTTGCTAGTGTGCCCATGGTAGAGAGTGTTCAGATACTCATATGTTACTCTTTAATAAGATAATCCAATGAATACTATTGAAGTTTGGTTAGGGTGAGATAGTTACTTATAGACTAATGTATTTTTTCCTTTAAATCATGCTGAAATACTGAATAAAGGCAACTTCTAGTCTTTGAAGCGGATTATGGTTCTTTAAGCAATCATAGGTAAAGATTGTGTCCCTTTTTATTTTGTGTTTAAGCAACAGAACCAAAAGAAATTAAAATACTTCTTTTTAACTAGCAATAGAACCAAAAGAAATTAAAATACTTCCCTTTAGTTGTCAACATAACCAAAAGGAATTATTGCTTCACAAGGGCTGCCATTTGATATTGCATTCGGCTTCTTGGTTCCAGCTTAAGTGGTTGTTTGCATGGCTTCGTACTTCAGATTAATTGACATAAGATTTTGAAATATGCGTAGAATGCTTTGTCAATTAGGTAATGTGTCTTGATAGTACTATAGAAGGACATACTTCTGGTATCGGACTGATACCGAACTGTTGGTACCGGACTGCTGGTACCGAACTAGAACAAGATTTTTGGTACCGAAGCAGAACAAAATATTGTTGATGCCTACAAACTGATGTTTAGCAAGTTCGTGAAGGATCAAATAAATTATAGAAATTTACTTACAAAAAAGAAAAAAAATTGCGAAAGTAAAACAAAAGAAGGTAAGAATCTCTTGTTACCTTAAGCTTATTAACAAAATTCGATCCACACCTATGTACAAAATTTTCAAATAAACCAATCAATCAATGTGGATCAGTAGGAGGGTCTCCTTCTTTACTAATCATCTGCATATCTGAATTCTGTAGTATACGAGTCAGGAATTCTTCTTTTGACATAGGTTTGTTGTAAACTCGCAACCGGTGACCATTCACAAGTAGTGGTGTATGTTGTTCATCAATTGTCTTTATCCTGATTGAACCATTATCGTAGACAGTGTCAATTTTGTAAGGTCCCATCCAACGGGTAGTTAACTTACCTTTGAAGTTCTTGAATCTGCTGTCATACAATAGGGTCCAATCTCGTTGTTGAAATTTTTTCTTTTTGAGATACTTGTCATGCCATTTTGTTCTCTGTTCTTGAATGAGGGTAGTTCTTTGAAGTGCTTCCTGCCTGGTTTCATCCAACTCATTAAGCTGCAAGAGTCTTTGTTGTTGGGCTTCATCCAAGTTCATGCCAACTTGTACTGTAGTCCTGAAGGTTTTGATATGGAATTCTATGGGAAGAAGAACCTGCTTCCCATACACCAACTCATAGGGTGTATGTCCTATTGTATTCCTCCAGGTGATTCTATAAGCCCATAAGGCTTCTAATAATCTTTCAGCCCAATCCTTATGGTGCAACTGTACTGTTTTGGTAAGAATGGACTCAATAACTTTGTTGGTAGATTCTACTTGTCCATTTTCCTATGGATGGTAGGGTGTAGATTTCCTATGTTTGATTTGGTACTGTTCTGTAACAACTTTGACTAGATGAGAGGTAAATTGAGTTCCCTGATCAATCACAATTTCTCGAGGTACACCAAATCTAGTAAAGATATCATTAAAAAGGAAATCTACCACTGATTGTTCACTTGCAACTGGTAAAGCTTTTTCTTCAACCCATTTAGTCACATAGTCAGTGCATATAAGTATATACTTTTTCTTTTTAGATGCAGGGTTAATGTGCCCTACAAAATCTAATGC